>JAEIFU010002538.1:0-42171 GCA_018904235.1 Lordiphosa stackelbergi
TGTACTTCGTTCAGTTACGTATTACTCTTTTCGAAAACCGCTCAAGCACTGATTTCAGCGACATGATGGAAAAATTGTAATGCAATTAATTTTAAAATGTTATGTATTGATTGTTCATAATAGTGTGCATTTCGTTTGACTTCAAAATATAAGCAGTTTTTTTAAATTGATTTGAATCACTGTCGCACGCTGCATGTCGCACGACATTTTCTTCCATCATAATTTTTATGTGGTTTCTGCTATAATGTGAAGCAAAAACTGCAAGTTTGACCCCATTGCCATAGTTGTCATGGTTCATATACATTTATATATGCCCCTTTGTACCAGTTAAACGATTGTAGATAGCGAAAGTAAACGTAATCTATACTCCACTTTTCCAAAAAAAAATTAAGCAAATTTAATGTCAAAATGAGGAAAAATTGCGCTAACTTTTGTCGTGAGAAACGAATATATCCAATTGGGTTGTGAAGTAAATGTAATATTACCGTGCAAAGTTTCAATTTAATTTTCCCCATGAAATTCGATAAAATATTGTGTTTTTAACCACTTTTAATTTTGGCCCAGGTTGACCTTTTTTGAATTTGGAAATGCCCATATTCTCAACCATCTGTTGACGTCCAAGTAGAAATATTTAATTCAAACATTGCCAATTTATTTAATAAATGTGTACCACTTAGACGTAAAAAATCTACACCGGCTCAAAAACCATACTTCAAAGTTTACTTTTATCTCAAAATGTATGGAAAAATATAAGAGAGTTAGGAATTGGCGGACAAAGATCTGGAGTGGCTGAGAGTATTGATTTGAATGAACTTAATAATAAATTCGTACAGCCACTAGTACCTGAAAATAACAGCTGTGATAGTAGTTTTAGTTTCATGTGTGTCAGTCAGTGTGAAGTCTTAGAATAAATTCTAAAAATAAAATCAAATGCAACAGGACTAGATAATATTGACAAACAATTTTTGAAAATACTTCTCCCAAAAATCTTAGTACATGTTACGCACATATTTAATACGGCTTTGACAACTTCTTGTTTTCCAATGGCTTGGAAGATGGCTAAAGGAAAGGAAATAACGAATAAAGACCTATCTCTATACTGCCAAAGCGTTAGAACAAACTATGACATCCCAAATTAATGTGTTTTTGGAAAAAAATTCTTTATTAAACGATAGACAGTCAGGGCTTAGGAAAAATCGAAGTTGCACTACATTAGTCGCTAAAATTGCAGAGGACATACGTAACAAACTTGACAATGACCAAGTTACTTTCTTAACGCTTCTTGACTATAGCAAAGCATTCGACACAGTTAACCATGAAGTACTTTGTAAAAATTAATTTCTCGGATACTGCCGTAAAATTGATGAAGTCGTACCTGAACGATAGAAGCCAAGCTGTCGTTACTCAATTGGGATCGCCAACTTTTCTTGACGTAAAATCGGGAGTTCCACAAGGATCTGTCCTAGGACCATTATTGTTTAGTCTTTTTATCAATGACCTCCCCAGTGTTTTGTCTAAATGTGAAGTCCAAATGTATGCCGATGATGTGCAAATGTATGTTAGTCGTCCGTTAGCCAAAATTAGTATTTGTAATAGCGAACTAAGTGTAATTAGTGATTGGGCTAAGAGAAATGGGTTAAAGATAAATCCTAAAAAATCAAAGTGCTTAGTCATATATAAGAAATGCTATAAAACAGACACATTGCAAAGACTTGAAATTGACAGTACTAAAATAGGCTATGTGGAAAAGACAGCTAATTTAGGATTTTCATTTGACAACACATTAACATGGGATGATCATATAAACCAAGCACTTGGAAAAACATATGGAGTTTTAAGACAGTTAAATTTGACTAAGCAGTTTATACCCACAACAACAAGATAATTGATCGCTAAAGCTTACCTTCTCCCAAAGCTCTTTTATGGCATAGAGGTTTTTGGCAATTGCAACTCAACATATAGGCGTAAATTAAATTTTGCATTTAACGATATAGCCAGATATATATTTAATAAAAAAAGGACCGATCGACCAGTTCGCAGAGGTGGAGGTGTGCTGATTGCAGTTAAATCCACCCTGCGATCAGAACTGATCAATGTTAATGTGCCTAGGGATGTTGAATTTGTTGCCGTAAAGGTAACTTTTTCTAACATTCTCTTTATTTATTACCTGCTCCTATATTCCTCCATCTTCTGATAATCAAGTTTATATGCAACATATAGCTTGTATTAAAGATGTTTTTACCCAATTAAGAGACATTGACTTAATGGTTGTTGTTGGTGATTTTTACCTACCAAACATCACTTGGTCAAATTTTAATGGGTCTACTTATCTTGTACCATCAGCACATCTTGACATTTTAGATAGTCTGTTGGACATGTCGTTTTTTCAACTTAACGCAGTACCAAACAATTTAAATAAATTGTTGGATCTTGTTTTTGTCTCTGACAGCGCGAATGTTGTTGTCTCTAGGTCTGCCCCTCTATCACTGCCCGAAGATATTTACCATCCTACTCTTGAAATCTCTATTTCAGTTATTGGACCTACCGCTTCGACTGTTATGATTTCTAATAAGCCTCGTCGTTGTTTTCGTAAAAGGAAACTTTACGTTATTAAATCAACTTATTTGTGCAACAGACTGGACTCCTTTGTACGATGCGGTTGATTTAGACTTAGCTTTCACCTTTTTCTATGAATCTATTAATTCACTCTTAGATATCTGTATTCCTAATAGCGTTGCTTCTCCCGGGTCAGTTAATCCTCCTTGGTTCTGTCCTAGACTTTCTAATTTAAAAAATATTAAGTCTAGATGCTTCAAAAAGTATAAACGTTCTGGTTCTGCAGTTGACTTTTCTAAATACTCAATAGCAAAATCAAACTTTACACTTTTCAATGCTGAGTGCTACAGGAAATATCTTGTCCGATGTAAAATTCAATTCGCAGAGGACCCTAAGCAATTCTACAGCTTTGTAAACTCTAAACGTAGGTCTTCTTCTTTACCTTCTTCTTTTTTTCTGGACGACCAAAAGGCTAACGATGACTGCACAGCCGTTGACCTGTTCGCCGACTTTTTTCAATCTACTTATTCTTCTACGCGCTTTACTAATACTTCTTATCCTTATAACATTTCTTCTTCTAACTCGATAACTGCTCCCTCGATTTCCGAAAGCTCCTTACTTTCTCATTTAAAATCATTAAAATCTTCATACTCCCCTGGGCCTGACAACATTCCTAGTTGTGTGCTCAAAGAGTGTTGTATTTCTTTGTGCAATCCATTGCTTAAGCTTTTTAATCTTTCTTTAGAATCTGCTATTTTTCCAAATCTTTGGAAAGAATCCTATATTATTCCTCTTCATAAAAAAGGTGTGAAGTCTGATATATCCAATTATAGGGGAATAGCTAAACTATCCGCTATTCCAAAATTATTTGAACAGATTATAACCTCTTCCCTACAGCACTATTGTAAATCGATTTTATCACCTTTCCAACATGGATTTACAAAGCGTCGGTCAACTGCGACCAATTTACTGGAATTTACCTCAATGGTTATCGATGGATTCCTTTTAAAAAAACATACGGATGTCATCTACACCGATTTTAGTAAAGCATTTGATTCTGTGAACCATGACCTGCTCCTCGTTAAACTTGATCGTTTAGGATTTCCATCCCCTTTACTACTTTGGATTTCGTCCTATTTAAAAGATAGAACTCAAAAAAGTCTGCTTCGCTCTAACACGTTAAAGCCTGTCTTTGTCACTTCTGAGTGCCACAAGGCAGTCACCTCGGTCCTTTGTTTTTCACTCTTTTTATTAATGATCTCCCCACAATAATTTCGAATTGTCGGATACTTATGTACGCCGATGATGTAAAACTTATTTTATCTTTCAACGACCCGATGCACTCCATCAAATTGCAAGATGACTTAAACTCCTTGCAGTCCTGGTGTCTGATTAATCAATTACACCTTAATTGCTCCAAGTGCATGTTCATGACTTTTCATCGTTGCAAGCCTTCGCTGGCTACCTATACGATTGGCAATGAACCCTTGGAACGAATTTCTACAGTCGTTGATCTTGGAGTTCTTTTTGACCCCAAATTGAGTTTCAATCCTCATATCTCCTCTATTGTTAATAGAGCAAATGGTGTACTCGGATTCATTAAACGTTGGTCGAAAGAGTTTAATGATCCATATACCACAAAGCTTTTATACACTGCTCTAGTCCGTCCTGTACTTGAATACTGCTCGTCCGTCTGGTGTCCGCAGTACAAAAAGCATATAGATCGTATTGAATCTGTTCAGAAGCAATTCTTGCTTTTTGCCCTACGTGGCTTAAATTGGGACCCTAACCTTCGTCTGCCATCGTACTCTAACAGACTCTTGCTTATCGACCTTCCTTCGTTAGCTAACCGTAGAACAGTATTAGGTGTTTCTTTTCTTCATAAACTAATTATTGGTGATGTAGATTCTTCAGAACTTTTAGGTCGCCTTAACTTCTCCGTTCCTTCTAGGCCAACCAGAAACTATTTTCCTTTAATATTGCCTATATGCACAACTGATTATGCAAAGCACAATCGATTTCGAGTCTTATGTCAAAATTATAATGATCTCTATCACCTGCTCTCGACAGATCTCTTTTCTTTATAAAAATATCTATATTTATCTTAGGGGAAATCTCTGACCTCTCCTGGCTGTGAGTAGGGGCATAGCTTGCCGGGACTGGCTAAAAATCTTCCCCCACCGGGTCAGAGATTTCTGTTTATTTAATTTTAAGTTTATCTTATAAATTTTTTTATTTTTACTTAGTTTTAAATTTCACTTTTAGATAGTACTTTTATCTCTTTTTTTTTTCTCTTAATATCTGATTTAGTTTAGTTTTATTATTGTATTTTATTATTATTTTTTTTCCTTTGCTCCTATTTAGGTTTTGGTTTTTTTTTTCACCTTCTCTATCTCTGTATCATTAAAGTTTTTGGTAGCTCTAAATATAAAAAAAATAAATAAATAAACCTTGACTCCTGGATATGTCTGCCGGTCTTAATATTTCTGCACAAAATTATTATCTCTGAACACCCCTCCTATCTGTATGCTAATATTAGATTTGCTTCTTCGCTTAGAACCAGAAACATAATTAGTACGAAATATAAACTTTCCACTTCTGATCGACAATTCTTTCCGCATGCTATTCGACTTTGGAATCATCTTCCACATGACCTTAAGACAATTAGGAACGCACAGACATTTAGGGAAAAACTCACAAACCACTTACAAGAACAACAACAACATATTTCAAACTAAACGAAATTAAATTAATAGTATTAGTAGTATTTAACCTCACATATAACATAATGTTTCTGAATCTGTCTTTATCTTAAGTAACTGAACTGATTAAAAATTCCTTGTTTGTACAACCATTGTTGGTAACTAAAATTAAAGCTATGTAATTGTGAATCGTTGTGATTAGTGTTATAAAAATAAGTATTTAATTACTTGTACCCTAAGTGGAAAATAAACCAAATATATATAAAATTTCCTACAATTGTCCTCCTCTATTTCTCTTTTATTGAGACAACGAACCCTGTATGAAATGCTTAATTCTGTTTAAAATATACCCCCTAGTTAAGTTGTACTATTTTTTGTATTTTCCAAATAATTTATAATTTATTCAACTGTCAGAAATAATAATTTAGAATTTTACAAATATTTTTAATATCCATATAACGTAATGGCAGCATAATATCTCAGATATTATGTGGCGTTTGTGATAATCGTTAATGTGCTTGGGAATTTTTTTCTAAACGTCAAACGAAACGATATGCATGTTCTTTATAATTATATGTGTGTGATCATTATAATTTGTGTGGAATTCTCGCTATATATATATTCGTCTTCATTTTTGGTATATATGCCATATATATATATAACGTGTAAAGTGCCTGGTGTAAATATTTAGAAAATCTGTCTTTTTTTTTTTTTTGCCTATATCAAAACTGGAAACTGAAAACATGAAACGTAGCCACGTGCAAGTTGCTTAGTCTATGTTATTAGTTTCTTTGTTTGAAGCCAATTCGATGGAGTTTATCTGATGATATTTATGTATATATTTATATAAGCGTAGCGCTAATCCTCTGAAACATCGATTCCTCTGACAATTTCTTAGATTTTGTTTGTATGTTACGTTGATACTATCTAAATTTCGCTATGTAGTTTATATATCAACATTTTATAACATTTTGGTGCATTTTGAATGTTTCCTATAGTTATGCAAAATGGGCAAACCAAAGTAAAAACACAAAAATCACATTTATATGAAGCACAAAATTTGTATGTATTTGTATTTCTTGTTGGCTAAATTGCGCTTTGTCTTTTATAATATCTAGAATATATATATTAATAATTCTATATCATTTCATAATGTTTAAGCTTAATGTTCAGTAGAATTTGTTTTAATTATTTTTTCTTTTGTGGTTTCTGTTTGTCGATTTTGTGGTGTGTGTGTGTGTGTGTGTTTTAAATAACTTGAAGTTTATTTATCATTTTCGTTAAAAATATATTTATAATTTAAGTATAATACATTTTGTACAGATTTAAAAATTAAATTTAAATATAATAAAATTTGATATAAAATGCAGGAAAACAGACACAAAAAAATAAAGGAATATTTGTATAGTATGTATATAGTGGGGATCGGTTAACAAGTATTGGAAGGACATTACCAAAGTATGATACAGTTTAAAGAAATAGGAAGTGCTCAAGTAACATATGTCTTTCAATTTTATAGTTTAGTGGTGGTCTTTGTGGGGTAACTTGGTAGCTTGGTCAATTTTATAGGTATGATTGGAAAACTGAATTTATATTGAACTAAAACTTAAGTTAGTTACTCATTAAGACCTGATATATTTTATATAAGGACTGCATTAGGCTATTTTCGAAATGGAATGGGTATTTATGGGTCTTCTAGGGATCATTATTAGAGTCTTATACTCAAAATTTATATATTTGCAACATTAGGTCTGAGTAGGTTGTTATATTGGTCTGATACTAAGCTATCCACCTAAAGACAAGCCTGTTTTGTAATTTTTTTTTTACATAATTAGCTTCTGTTTTATTTTAGACTTGGTATAAGACTTTACAAAGAACAATTAAAAAAGGATGGGAGGTTTAAAAAATTAATCGTAGAACTTTTTAGCGGTCTAGGTCATTTAAGTTATGATTTTGTCCAAAACTTTTAAAAATTAATTTAAAATGAATTTGAAAGCAATAAAATATTCATTTCTGAGCTATTTTACATTTGAAATTAAAGAAAAACATTGAAATTCATTGAAATGAACTCCAGTATAAGACTTTGTATTACACATTTTAATGTACCATGTATTGGCTTTAAATGTGTTATATTGATCCCATACAAAGACGTTTACTCAAATTGTAATCGAAAAAATTATTTTAGATATTATCATAATTTTGTAAAACTAAAATTTAAGGTATTTTAGTAATGCAACTATTAAAAACGTTTTTCTATCCAAATATAAGACTTTCAGGCTTGTTGCTATTTTGCGATTTTAAACCGGTTTTAGCACCAACTTTGCTCAGAAACCGCAAAACCTTTTGTAAACTGAAAATTTGATCATGTTAATATAGAAGATCCATCTCTACCCATTCCAGTAACTGGCCCATACACATATCGCATAGAGCTTTCAATAGTTTAGAAGCATTTTAAGTCCTTTGCTTAGAGTTAAGCGCCTTTTTCTTTGTTTTTTAAGTTTTTTGTTGCTTTTTTTTTTGATAATTATTTTATGCGTACGTAAGTAACGGTATAATTCAACATATTCTTGATGTTTGCGTTAAGTATCCATTGTTTTTTTTTTTTGCTTAAACTTAATTTACGTTCTTTTCAAGTGAACCACTCTTTGCCCTCGGAACCCTTCCCCCCTCCCCCTAACCCTGCCAAGCGATCCTACAGCTGCACCTGGAATGTTTGCGCTGGCGCCTTAGGCGGTGAGATAAACGGATTGGTGCTATGCCTGGCCAGCGGTGAACGTGATATGGTGGTGGACACCGGCATATCCGGTGACAATTTTTTGGCAGCTGCCACATTAGCTGCCCATTCGGCGTCAAAGGGATCCTCGGGTCCTCCGCCTCCTCCTCCTCCTCCTCCGCCGCCGGCAGCCAAAGTCTGAGCCCTGCCCACATTGGCCAGGTAGGTGGGTCGTTTGGGTGGTGCGACAGCTGGTGAAGTGCTACGCACTACCTGACCCAGCCATTGCTCGGCATTGGGCAAATCTTCCTGAGTGGAGACAACCGACACTTCCGCGCTCTGCTCGGACCGTGTGGGGGACTGTGAGTTGAGGCTGTGATAAGTGGGCGTGGTTGTGCTTACGACACGAGGCGTTACCTGTGCGGTGGGCGTGGCGCTGTACGAGATTACTTGCTGTTGCTTCTCCGCTGCGATAATATTCTGATTTACGCTGCGATTGTTATTGAAGTTTAGATCATCGCCAGCCGCTAACAGAGCATCGGTTTGAGTCAGCAGCGACAGTCCCTGACTCAGCTCCTGGCAAAGTTGACTCACAGAGTCGGCGGCATTGGCAGCAGCATCTCCTCCTGATTTAGCTGGCGACACCTCGGCTATGGGCGACACACTACGCAACGGCGTGTGCAGGGAATTCCCCGCGGCTGCCGCCAGAAAGGCCTTCTGACGATCAGCATTGGACGGAAGATCATTGACACGCAGCGACATTTGACGCTTAAATGGCGACTGACTACCAATTGTGCTTAACCTAAACGAACTCTGTCGCTCCAACATATTAGGCGTGGCATGAGGTCGTTCGATAGCAAATGGATTAAAGGGTTTCACTGTGGCCGCCGGAGGTCCTGGCATGCTTGTGGGCGGACCATCCACACTTCGCTCATTCGCGCCCACTGTCGCAATGGCCATACGTTCGGTCAACGTTTGCTGACGAAACGAGCCTGTGCGCGTAAATGTGGAGTTCTTTGTGTCAAAGGTCATTGTAACACCACATTCCTTATCCCGTCGCTGTTTGCGTTCCAGGCATACGGCAAAAGCACAGCCCACTGCATGTGAGAGACGCTCTCCGGAATCCTTCGAGGCCAAGAAACCATGACACATCCAACGACGTGTGGTGCCATCACGACAAATGTAACTAAAGCCACGCTCATGATTCCGATCCGGGGCACAAAAGCTGACCTTTTCGATGGTTTGATCCACAATTAGACCCTTGGTTTCGTCATCTACCACACGTAAGCCATCGCCGCTGACATGAAGGAGACCACGCACGGGACGTCGTCGAGGATGCTATAAAGAGGAGGTGAAAAAAATGATTAGTGGGGGTGTTTAAGTTTAAATGGATGGAACGTGGAGAGAAAAAAGAACGCAAAATGCTATCCATATATTTGGAGGTGTCACAGAAATTGCTTCCAAACAAATTCCAACCAAAACCAATTTAAGGTGTCCCAAAAATATTGTCGGTTGGTGATTTGTTAGGAGATTTACCAAGATTCAACACAAAAGACAAAATTAGTTTTGATAATGTAAACAATTGTTATTTTAAATTGGAGTTTCAATATTTGTTCGACAAACCAACCGTAGGCTGCCGTCATTGGTATCTCTACCAAATCATCAGGGATCTTCGCTCACTTCTACTAAAGCCAACAGCTTCCACTCCATTTTTGCATTTTATTTTTGAATTTTTGGAAAAATTTAAAAATTTATCATAAAACAAAATTTTTTTTAGATTTTCAGATAACACAGCCCAACAGTGTTTTTGGTGCAGGTCTCTTTCTTTGTTATATTGATTGCACTGAACAAAACTATCATTTTTTGTACTACACCCTGGTTTCCAGATATCGAAAAACGAAAAAGTTGAATTTTTGTCACTCTAGGATTTATGGAGACCACACTAGGCATAAATATGTGGTATAAGCTATTTGCGTAAAGTACTATCTTTTTTAAAAACAAAGGCGCTTTATAAGTACAGCGAAAAGGTCTAAATGCCTCTAAAGACACATTTTCGATTTTAGCATTTTTATCAAAATAATCGTGCCTTCCCTTATTCTTATACAAGTTTTCCTCCTATATTTCCTACAAACACTAAGCCAAAACGTGAAATTTCATACGTTTAAAGGAATGTTTTTTGATAAAATGCCATAAATCGAAAGGATACGTTCTCGTATCTTTGTTTTTTTAAAGCTTGACTCTGCATACTTGCCCCAACTAGGTGCCAAAATTCAACTTCGTTTTTCCATATCTTATGTGACCGAATTTTGGATCATGAGCAAACTATCTATTTTTAAGTCAACAGGGCTGCACCCTCACAAAGTTGGTCATTTTGTTGGCCTGTGTAATTAATAAATGAAATCTCTTGATGACTCCGACGGATTTTTCGAACAAAAAGAGTTAAAAAACAACTACAGGCTCATTCCGTGATAACGGAATACAAGGCATCGTACTTAAATTTTAACCAGCGGATCTAAGTTTTTGTGTAGCCCAAGTATTTATATACATTTTCTAATTCTTGGTCGAACATTTGGCATAAAATAATCTTTGATCCAACTTTATGGACACTACCAAGCGTTTATACTGAGTTTTATGGCAAAGGGAAAATAATTAGTGTAAAAAAATTAAATTTACTTTGATCCTAAATTTTTAGATATTTGAAATGGAATTTTTTAACATTTTTTTGTAAAGGCCTATTCTCTGACGACATATAAACTGTTTTCGTCACACCACTTTGTTTAAATAAGACAGTTCTTCAAAGGCATTAAGCTTGCCAAGTGGTTCATAAGTGTTTCTATTCATTACAGCATTCCAACGAAAATAATATTTATTGCATCTGAGAATCGTACAGGAAATATTTTAATTCTTTTTAAACTTTGTTTAAGCGTTTTTTAACATCGAGTAAAATTCAGATGCGAAAAAAATGGGAATTGATCAAATTGAATTTTTCAAAATATTTAACTTTAACCAAGGCTGCAAATCGATCTAAGTCGCAGATCCCATTCGGTTCTGGATCCTTCGAGCCATGAACCGAAGTTTTAGGATTTACGATCTCCCAAACCCGAAACGAATCAATAATATAAAAGGTGTTAGCAGTTTGAAATCAAAGAGATGCCCAGTTAATTTTAAATCTAGTTTATACGTTTAAATTCGTAAAACCAACAAGAAAAATCATTAAATGAAAATTTTTTTAACAAAAACCAAAAATGTTAGATTTATAATTTTTTTTTGTGTGTAGTTTCGAATATTTCAAATAATATGTTCTGCCTTTATACATATATAAAAATGAATGTTTGTCTGTGTGTCCCTTATGCTTGCCTAAACCTGAACCGGGCGGGAAATGGTAAAAAAAACCGCGAAATTTTCAAAATTTCCGATTGCGATGCAATTTGGGGCCATGGTTGGACACTTGCCCGGAAAGGTTTCCCAATGAAAATTGGAGACGCTTATAAAGGGTGAATTTATAAGAGCTATAGGAAAGTTAAAAAAAACACATAAAATTGAAAAATGCGAAGTCTTTATTTGAATCGATAGTACGGTCCACATAAATTAATGTTTGAAGATTATTTCATGCAAATGTTGACCGTGACTGCGCCTTAAATGGTCCATCCGCTTAGTCCAATTTTGGCAAACTCTTTCCAACATTTCGGCCGGTATCTCACGAATAAATGCTTCAATGTTGTCGTCCAATGCGTTAATTGAAGCGGGCTTGTCTTTATAGACATGAGCTTTAACATAGCCTCACAAAAAATAGTCTAAAGGCGTCAAATCCCACGATCTAGGCGGCCAATTGACCAGTCCCGAACGTGAAATAAAATATTCACCGAACTCGCCTCTCAATAATTCCATTGTTGCGCGTGCAGTGTTGCGTGTGGCACCGCCTTGTTGAAACCACATGTTATGCAAGTCAAGCTCTTGCATTGTGGGCAAAAAAAAGTTGGATATCATCTCACGGTAGTGCTCACCATTCCAGTTACGTTTCGATTCGCATCATCTTTGAAGAAGTACGGTCCAATGATGCCACCAGCCCATAAACCACACCAAACTGTGACTTTTTCTGGATGCATTGGTAGCTCTTGCAATGCTTCTGGCTGATATTCACTCCAAAATCGACAATTCTGCTTATTTACGTACCCATTGAGCCAAAAATGAGCTTCGTCGCTGAACACAATTTTTCAGTAAAAAAGTGGATCTTCAGCCAACTTTCCAAGAGCCCATTTACCAAAAATTCTACGTTGCGGTAGGTCGTTCGGCTTCAATTCTTGCACCAGCTGTATTTTGAAAGGCTTCACACCTAAATCTTCCTGCAAATTTTTCAAGTTGTTGAGTAACAGAGGCCCAATGGCTGCGAACGGCGACGAATCGATAATTGATGGTCATCATTAACACTGGCCGATACAGTTGCGATGTTTTCTTCAGTTCGCACTCTACGTAAGCGTGTAGGTGGTTTAATGTCCAACAATGTAAATTTGGTGCGAAAATTAGTCACAATAGCCGCTACCTTCAGTGGGTCGATTAAACTGACCATAAAATGGAAGAAGCGCGAGATGAACTTTCTTAACAGAGCATGCATTTTGATAATAAAATTCAATAATTTGCAAGTGTTGTTCGTTTGTAAGACTATTCATGGATAGACTAAAGATTTGATAGATAGCAATAGTGTGCATGATTGTAAACTGAATAGCACAGAAATGCTCAAAATTTGCTCATTTTTAAAAGTTTGGGTTTCATGAAGATTTGATAGATCGCAATTTTAGACGCCTAATTGGTTAGATCGATCGGTCCAAAAAGACTGGTAAATGGATGGGTGAAAATCTTAAAAATTTATAACTAGTTCAGATTATCATGAATATTTAAAAATTGGCATTTAACGACGGGCAAAGAGAAGGTGTCGGTCGATAGGTTTTAAAAATCGCGGAATTTTCAAAACTTCTAATATGAGTTTAGATTATCAAGAAGATGGGTAAATAGAAGGTTAAATATGAAGTGTAGATCATACGTACCAAGAATTCGCAAAAATATACAAAATTCTATAATGGGTTTAGATAGAAATTAGATAGAATTTAGATAGAAATTTGCAAAAATTTGTTTATAAGTTTATGAAGATGATTATGATGAAATGGGCGGTGTTGTCAAACGGACCAAAAAATCGTGAAACTTGCAAAAATTTTTCAATAAGTTTAGATTTTTATGAAAACGGTTAAATAGATGGATGGTGAAAATAGAAAGATCCTAAAATCGCGAATTTTGCTATACAAAAATTTTATAAATGGCTATTGTCGCCGGGTACCTGCTAGTAATCAATAAAACTTTATTTCGAAAGCAATCAGATTTTAAAACTGTACAAAACAGTTTCGGTTCATGTGAAGTATTGTGCCGAACTAAATGTTTATCTCTGCTGAGTATTGGCCTTCAAAAAAAGCTTACAGAAATTCACAGTAAATTTTTGTGATTTGCAGCTTTGGTAAGAAAAACATTTGCAAACATTACAGGTCTGTGTATTTTTTTCCTTTAGTGTGTTCTTATTCCGTTCATTAATTCTTCTTGCTTGTCAATTCTCTACGCTGTTTTAACTTATTCACCTTACAAAATGGTTAGCACTATTAAAGTACAACACTTTGATCAATCGAACAAAAAAATTGTAGTTATTATTGTCACCAGATTTTTACTAATTTATAGCCAGTGTTAAATAAAATGAAAGATAACATTTACTGATTCTCTTCTCTCTCTCTCACATGTTCCCTCCAATTCTTTATACACTCAAAAACTTACCCCTCTCAGCACCTTGAGCGCCTCTTCGCAGACCTGCATGCCGCGTGACTCAAAGACCTCAACACAGCCCAAATATTTCACTGAAAACGAACAGGTGGCCGAACGGACGGCCTCCTCATCGGCCTGCCACTGATGTGGTTTCGAGGACTCGGGCACACGATCCTTGCGCCGGCGAAACGAATCACGAAATGAGCGCCGCAGACGATCCATTTTTTTGGGAGATTTTTTGCTAAACCGAAAAGAGGCGGATTTCTACAAAAATAAAATTACAACAAATTAGTTTTGAAAAGTTTATAAAAGTGATTGTGTAATAAACATATATTCCAAACAGAGAGAAACAAGTTTTTCTGTAAAAGCAACCCTCGTTTGGTTGAACCTACCCCATTCTTGACATCACCAAATTTTCCGCGTGTGAAGCCGCGCTCGAGCGGCTCATGCGTGTGTGACGAGGAGTTTCCCATGGTTTATTCTTCTAGCACTGTCTCTTTCTGTCCTGGTTTTGGCGTGAGTAAAATAGTGACAATAGCCGTTACAGCTTTTTTTGCGTTGCCAGATGGTTTTTGTATTGCTCTTCAATTGCTATTGATAAATATTTTGCTTTATTGATTGAGTGGGGCGCAAATTTATTTGTTCATTGAATTTGAGTTATGGATTTTGATTAAATTAAATTGATGACTCGCTGGGCTCGCAGGGATCTGTAAAAATGGCAAAGTGTTAGAGAGAAAAGTGTGTGGGGGGCTTGGGTGGGTGATCGACTTATCAGCTCTGACGTTTTTGATATGCACCATAATGAGTGACTCAATTCCTCGACACATAAAAGCTTTTAGGGCTTATCGAAATGTTTTGTGTTGCGACGCCCCCCAATTATTAATACCACAGCTGCTTACTTTCTTCCACAAATCCCTTGCGTTGACTGGTCATCAAGTAGGTACCTTAACACCATATCTAACTAACCATTCTCCATTGTATCGCTTATCGTAGTAGCGTACGCTCTCAACTGTCTCACGTAATTGTTTACACATTTTTTTTATTTTTTTTTTATTTTCTTAAAGTGTATTTATTTATACTTTGTGAGGCTTTTGTTTTACTTTGCTTTGCGTCGGCGACACAAACTGACGTTTTTGTGACTTTATCACATGTCTCATATTGCGGTAAACTCCGACGACTCCGACAACGACGGCGACTAGAATATGATAAATTTAGCAGGCAACAAGGCCCCCAAACAAATGTACAACTTTGGCAAATAAAACGTCTGATTTGATTTTGATTGAAAGATACAAAAACAAGATTGTTTATTTTGGAATTTACTTTTAATTATTCTTATTTAACATTTAACTGAAACGTGTGTACAAGTCTACTTCGGTCAACAAGGCAAATCCCAATTAGATACATTCGAGGGAAGAGCGCAGAAACCTGCAGTTTTGATCCACTCGTTTAAACTTGTATATTAAACATAATGAAAATATCTTAATAGCTGAAGAATTTGGCATTCAAGTAAAACAATTTTTTTAAAACGATTTTTAAGCGATGGCTTCAATATTATTAAATCGAATCGGACAATGTTGCGACCAACTTTACTTTGAAGCCTGATCATTAGGCTTCCTTTTTCAGTATATGTCGCTTCGCTGAAGTGTAAACAACTTAGTCTTTCCATGGTCCGACTATGTCAACTTTTGTGCTAACAAAACACAATTTGCGGGAAAGTTTACTTCTCTGCTTTTAGTTGAAGAAAAATACAGCTGAAGAATGCTTTAGGAAGCAAAAAATCATTCGGCCATACACCAAAGCCGTATATTAAAGTTGGCAAGGTCATGCTCTGTATTTGGTGTATCTACCAAATTGAATTAATGCGTCTTTGTTTACCAATCTAATCTGTGAGTCAGTTGGGACCAGCATAAACTTAAAATAGTCTTGGAAAAGTATTATTCTCTTAAAATTACAGTTCTTAAGTTCAGGAAATTGTTTGATAAGAAATGATATTTACTCATACAAAGAGAATGAATATATACCAAATTGGACAGTTAAATGATTTATTCCTTGAAAAGTCGATCAAAGTATGGATCAAGTCTAAAGTCCAAAAGATCTAACGTCTCTTCACATTTATCAACTAACTCAAGTATTGAGCGTGTAATTAAATGTAGATTGAAATATGTCTATAATTATTCTGTAGATGTACTGCAAAATTTGCTATACAGCTCCTCCAACGGGACCAAGCCAAGCTTCTCTCAATCTCTTGGCGTGTGTGCTTTAAATTTTTCGCACAAGTAAAAGGGACCTACAGTTTAACGCCGAATCCGAACGGCAAAGTTTGAGAATTCGCTTTTTCATGGCTAGATTTCTTCACAGCTGGCGCCAATAGCTGGTGAAGGTGACCGTTTGTGTAAAAGCTATTTTTCTAAAGAAAGAAAAAACTTTTATTATAAGATGTTCAGAGGCGGGATCGAACCCACGACCTCCCGCCCAGCAGTCCAGCACACTAACCGCTGGGCCACAGACGGCCACACAATTATTCAATCGATACTAAGGAGTAAAACAAGAAAGTGCAAAGTACTTTGAGAGGATAGCAAAGTCTGCTGATGTTAGGTCTGAAAGTTTCTTAAAAGAGCTGTACAGAATATTTGAACACTTAATTGTGTGCGAATACCTTGATATTTCTAGCTTAGGTGTTTTGGTTTGCGCATAACTATAGCCGCGCGCATAGGCACTCACACACACACAGCACATAGCCTAAGCAAACTGCATCATCAACTTGTATGTTTTCTCTCTTTTCTTTCTCTCTTTTGCCTCTTTCAAAGTCGATCGCTAAAACAAATATTCATTGGTAATTTTTTACGTAGATTTTGTTGTTGGGCAAAAATCATTTCCTGGTTGTTATTGCTTTAGAAATATTTTCTTCATTTGAATTGCTGTCTATGCCGCCGTTAGCTGGCTCTACGCACCTCTTTTCTAGTTATTCAAGCAAATAGTTACAAAATCAAAGGCTTTCTTCGCTAATTTCCAAGAATTGGAGAAAATATTAACTTCTTTAATACATATCAAAAAATATACATCTTTTATAAACATTAATCAACTTATTTTACTTAAAATTTATCCAAATAAAGAATACTGTGGCTGCATAATTAATGTAAACTACTTCCCTTTCTAAACTCATATCATGCTTGCACTTTTATCTATAACTTACAGTATTTCTTAACATTAATCTTAAACCTGTAAAGCATTATTCTGCTGCCTTTATCACTGCATTTTCCTTTTTCACGAATTTTCCTATAGATTTCTATTAACTTTCTGCTAATTGACCTCAAATTCAAGCAACTGAAAACACTGTCACCTATAACGTACGCGTTCCTAACTCACTTCGTTGGCGGTTTTCCCAACTAATTTCAAGTTTGTTGTTAATTTTTTATACAAACAAAATAAATGCAACTAGCTTGTAACTTTCTTCTGCGAAGGTGTAACCGTAAATGTTACATGAAAACCAGTTTGAACATTGTTTTTTGGGTTCTCTTCTACAATTTGTAGCATTTCGGATGTTTTCTACACGTGATTAATGGGAAGGGCGTTGACTTTTTGAGACTAAGATGCTGTTTGACTGCATTTTTGTGGCTGTTGACCTGGCTAATCAAATTAGGGGTTATTGAGAAACTCATTGTATGTGGGTCATGCCTTAAGCATTGTGATTCTTGGGAAACGGAAATGTTGTTACAAGAATTTGTTTTGTTTACAATAAGAATCAAGAAAGTTTGCTTATTTAGTGTAACTTGAACGTTTTATCTTTCGTCCACCTAAGCCATTTATGGTTTAAAATATTGTATAATTCCACTTCCACTCAACAGAGGTAAACAAAGCTAAAGCTGTTCAGATTTTGTCGCATATAAATGATAAAAACTTGTTTGGAAAATCATTTAGTATAACAAAAATGTTACACAAATGCACTTGTCTATACATGATTGTGGGATTTCTGGTTCTAACACAGAATTATAATATAAAAACCAGCATCAAAGATGGTAAAATCACATTATTTGAATAACTGAACACATAATACATATTAACAAATCATTTGTTTAGGACTACCTGGCTATTTGGATTTAACTACAGCTCCATTTCTAAAGATTGGAATGGGTTACTATTATATAGAAAACAATTTGCATAAAAACTGGTTTGAGGCCTATGAGGATTGCCGTCTAAGAGGAGCCGAGCTAATCACTATAAACACTATTGAGGAATGGAATGCAATTATTAGATACATCAAAGATACGGCACCTGTAACGGAGCAAGTGTACTGGAGCTCTGGAACTGATTTGGCCTACAAAGCCAAATATAATTGGTTTTCGAATGGTCAAGCCATTATACTAGATATCTGGTACCCAGGAGAACCAAATAATTTTCAGAAAAATGAACGCTGTATTGAACTGGGATATTTTAGAAATAAATTGGCGAAGGGAGGATTAAATGATTGTAATTGCTTTGACAAAAAGGCATATATTTGTGAGGCACCTCAACCAAAAACGGTGTCATTTATTGTGTGGTAAAATTGAATAAATAATTAAAAATTGCACACTTTTAAGAGAGACATAAATATGTTTTAAATTTGAAATAGTTTTTCTTTAATAATTCCTTACGTGTTATTTGAACTTACATTATCATATGTTGCTTTACCAAACTTATTTTAGGGTTTAAGCCCAATTTATACATTGACTTTTAGCAAACGGAAAAATTTGTCCCAAAATCGTGTAAAAAATGGCACTCTTTTTGTTATAAAAAATTCCTGAACTATCATTTTTATCTATTAATTATTAATTCACTTGCTGACCAGCTTTTTATTATGCTTTCAATGATTCATTGCTCACAAACCAAAACCCCATAATCACGCACTAAAAGTAAACATGATTTCATAAATGACAAAACCCAGGGAGCTCTGTTGGTGATTGGGGCCAAACACCATCCGGAAGGGTTCATTCAACCATTCAAGCCCGACACGAAACAGGTTTTCACTCAACCAAGAAGAAAATTTATATGTACTTGTTTATATCAGCTCTTAATAATAATAATAATCTGATATTCCCATTTAGCTGCAGTTTACTTTGATAAAAAAAAACACGATATTGTTTTTTCTTTACTGTTATCAATGTTTGTTTTATATAATCAACGTGATATATTTTTATGAATATTAAGAAAGACGTAATTTTCCATGACTTAGACAAACAAATCAAAATGATCAAAGAACAGAAAATAAACAAATAAATCATCAAGTTTAGTTCAAAGAAAAGCCGTCGAAAGAATATAAAAGAGCGAAGATACAAGAACCGCATTATTTTCTACTTTTTTCAAGCCTACTTCAATAACAATTTTTATTTGGTGACTATTCAATCTTGAATACATTTTCAAATGAAGCTTAGTTCAAAAATAAATACCACCAATTTTATATTTCTCCTTTAATCCTCACATTCTTTCCTTTGGTTTCCTTAACAAAGGCACAAAGCAACATTATGCACAACCTAATTGAAGTCATTAACATAATAAATTGAAATTTATTTACACATTTTTTTAATACCTCACTAAACACCCACGTAGCTGTCTGATATGTATTTCAAATGTTTTTTACATTTTCTTTTTTTTACGAAAAATTCCCACGACATAAAATAAATTATAAATTCCAACACTACCAAAACAGAAGCAGCTCGTAATCAACCCCTCCTCTTCCATATCAAGCCAAAGGACAAGTATGAGAGGACGCAAACGAGGAAGCCACCAACATTTGGTGGTTGATAAAAAAAACTTCGTCCCTTGTACCTCTCTACACAAATGGCAGACACAAAACGTATGGCGGCGGCGAGCATAATTATAATTTCATATTAACTACTGGCAAAAAAAAAGGAAGCCATAAAATGTGTATCCTTTTTTCAAGTTGTTGTTTTGTTCTGGCCCTGCAATAAGCGTGTGAATTTACTAATGCATTTGCTATTGCAAGATTACAAAGATAATGGTAGGTCTTGCAATTGAAAGCAAAGGAGGTACTTGAAAGTTGAAAAAGCAAAAGGAACTTGATCAGCTGGAATAGCTATACGTGCAATATAAAAATAAAAATATTAAAAATAGTTTATATACGAACTGTACTTGGTGAATAAACATTTGGGGATTCCAATTGTGTAAACTTTTAGCCGAAAGTTATGCAAAGTGTTTTGAAGGTTTTTCCCAATTATTGTAATTAAATCTCGCGTTTTTCAAGGTTGCTGCAAGTATCTGCAGAATCTTACCAGCAATTTGTTGATTTTTTTTTAATTTTATTCAAAATCAAGAACTATTTACCTGAATCAAGTACACACGTTACGGTAAGTAAAAAAAGATCCCCGTAGAATGGAGATTCGAAATATCTACTAGAAGATTCATTGTTTTAAATATATTTTTCACATTTTTCAGCTCATTTGGATGCAGAATAAAGATCAATGAAATATTTTTTTCTGATATATCCTTTTTACGTGAAAAAAAGACTTCGAAAATATCCAATGGATCCCAAAAAGGAAATTTAATTATCCAGTCCAAATGGATACCAAAAATATCCTAAGGAAAATCAGAAACAATCTTTTGTTTTTCTCAGTGTACTTGAGAAAGAAGCCCAGCACACGGGTTGGCTGGGGTAGTTTAGTACAAATTTATTATTTCAAGTAAGATTTTTCCAATCCCGAAATACTTGATTTAAGACTGTTTGTTTTTTGTTCAATAGGTTATCGGTTAAATTAAGTTTAGAAATTTGTATGACTGTTGTTGTGTTGGTTTAAAGATGGCGAAAAATGTAAAATATAAGCCCAGGGTTGCGAACAAATTTTAGGGACGGTTTTCTGACCCTAAAGCTGACAACGGGGTTTTGTTAAGCTGGTCTGAACTAGGATATTTAGGATCGTTCAATTTAAATGATTGAAGATAAAAATTAAATACTTTAAATTTTGTTAGATTTTTGGCGGTATTTTGAATTTAAAATTTTGCTAGAAATATTGAAAGTAAAGAGAGGGTGTCATGTTACTAGCGAAACCCTTTACGACGAAAAATCTGATTGTAAATTTAACTGTTAACTCACTGTTAAGTCACTGTAAGTCACGGTTTAGTTACTGTTTAGTCACTGTTAAGTCACTGTTTAGTCTTTAGTATTTGAGTAAGTCACGGTTTTACAGTTAACTGTTTTGTCACTTTTCAATCACGGTTGTGTCACTGTTAAGTCACGGTTTAGTCACTGTTTAGTTCAGCCACTGTTAAGTCACTATTGAGTCATTGTCTAGTCACTGTTTAGTCACAGTTTAGCCACTGTTAAGTCCCTGTTTTGTCACTTTTTAATCACTGTTGAGTCACTATTAGTCACTGTTGAGTCACTGTTGAGTCGTTGTCTAGTCACTGTTTAGTCACTGTTTAGTCACTGTTAAGACACTGCCTATTCACTTTTAACCCCTCTTCCAACCCTCGCACCATCCCACCCACCCACAAGCACACGACCCACCTGCTGGTTAGGCAAATGGTAAAAGCGTTTGACTTTGCAAAGACAAGGCGAACCTATAGTAATCCGTCGCACAGACAGAAGTTTTCTAGAATTAGATTCCCAGTCGAACGTCCGTTAAAGAGCTTCGCTCTAAAAAAAGAGCTGCTGAAATATTTCAAAAATGTATCTGGAATTGTGAGCTAAATTCTTTAAAACAAAATGGTTTCTTCTTAAGCTTTTGGCTGTTCCCTAGTGTCATTTAAAAATAATTCCTTTACAGCTAAAATGGCAGAAAATGGTGAAAAACGTTTTCAATTGTTCTTATCTACCCAACGGTATTTCCCGGGCACTGTTAGTGTAGGCCACACTCGACCATCGATATTTGAATTTGTACCGAAATTTTCAGTTTAAGTGTTTGAACCAAATCCTTGGTTTCAATGTATAAGCCAGCGGTTCCGAAATAAACCTTTTGAAAGTATTGAAAGTTTTGCAGAATTGATACAAACTAGATGTGGTTGCGGCACGTGTTCACGCCTGCTTAGCTACAAAACTTGTATTTCTACATGACAAATTAAGCAGAAATACAAGCTGATAAAGGCAAGTTGATTTACAACAGGATAGCAAAAGTTTAGGAAGATGGTTTTAGCTTCTTTTATCTCTAGTTAAATAGGCTCAACACTTTTGCAGAATTTCAGAGAAAGTCAGCTTTGAATCAAATTTAATTAAATTAGGTGCCAGACACTTTCCTAATTAATTCATTAACAACTCTTTTTTCTGGACCATAGGCAATATAAGCAAATCAACGGCTTGTTATGGTGTTCATACTGTAAAATAGCGTGTCTACAGTATGGCAATTTTATTATACAATATTTTTTTTATTTGTGTAGCATTAAACAATTAACCCTGATGTTATGAGCAGAGGCGCAGTCAATGACTCTAGAATATCGGCATACACATCTGTATATATATCGCAATTTAGATTGCATAACACTGCCCACAATTTGTCACAGATGTAATTAATTTTCAGCACTTGCCCCCCAAAAGGCCAACGACATTTGTTGATTAACAAAAATGGTTCGAACCTGAGTTTGCTCTGCTAGCCTAACGAGTACAAATCAGTTAAGGCCAAAGGAAGAAAATGGTCAACCCATTTTAATCAACATTCCACCCTTTCAATAAAGTCATCATCATCGATTGTTCAATATAAATTTCTGCTATCTGCATGCCTCTCGGTAGGCTATGAGCATATTTCCCACAGCCATCGTTTCGCTTTGGTATGCAAAGGATTATGCCACCTTGTGGGTGGGATTGAGAATTTTGCTGTCAGTAGACTTAATCAGATATTGTGGGTGTAATCATGCATTCAGATTAAATGGAAAGCACGTACGCATGAGCATGCTGGTTGAGTTTTGAAATGGGATTAAAAAGCAGATGCCTTCAAGTGGAATTAAAGATTCCCAAATTCTACCCCACTAAGCTTTTCCAAACAATCGCTCACCCACTGGAGCTGCACTTCGTTCTCCTAATCAAAAGCCATATTTACGATCCACAACAAACAAGAAAAAGAATTCGCCTCTCGAGTACCATAAATCACAGTGTCATGCGAAAACCGCTAGCTTGATGGAGGAAGTGCGCAGAGAGTTTGCAAAAAAGCCAAAAAGGTTTAAGTAAATAATGAGGCCAAGAAATTTCACAGCCTCTGTGGCTGGGCATGCGAATTTATTTTTTCGTTTTTCTTTTTGTCGTTGGGTGACGGTGACGCATTTAACCGTCTTTATTTTCAGTTCCCTCACCAATTACGCCAATGACAAAAGCAGCCGAAAAAGGGTATGTGTGAGCAGTTTTTTGAACTCCGTGAGATTTAGGCTTTTCTTTTCACAAGTAAAGAAGGTAAAAGGAATCTTCAGGGTTAGTCAAGCATAGTTGTTTCACACGGAAGTAGAACGCACCCTTAACTAGGATAGAAGGAAGGACATTCCTATGCACCCATGCAGGCGAGTCCTCTAATTGTACACGCAGGAGAGGGGGGGCAACTGCATTTGTTGAAATGCATAATTATTTGCTGTCAATTTGGGCGTTGATCTGACCAGCATGCAATTTACCTGAAATGGTGCTATATGGGAAAGGGAGTGTGGGAAAACTGAGGTGTGAGAAAAACCAAATTGATATCGAGATGGCATGGGGCAGAGGAGAAGTAGGGGCTATGAGAAAAAAGAGTGAACAAATACCTAAAATGAAAGGTATTATGTAAATGCAATTGTCAATTGTAAAGTTTTTATTTCTGGACAGAGAAATGATATCATTTTGATCATACTTTGCATAACTATTGTCAAATGGTAATGTGTAGTCCAAATGTTTTATTCCTTATGTGCCAAGTTTCAATCAAATAGACTGAAAACTAAAAGACCATTTTCTTAGATCTTAGTTTTTTCGCTCTCTCTCCCTATTACAGATAATAATGTGGATTACTATACTTATTCAAAGTCCTCAGTATCAGTCCATCAAATGTGAGCAATGAGGTTTCTCAAATTACAATATTTTCCCCAAGAAAGAATTCTTCAAAATCAAACCAATACTACGAAGTTAAAACCTATCAAGGAATAAATATGTAAAAAAAATCATAGGTATAGTATTTTTATGCAAAAAAAAATTTGCGGAGCAATTTTTACGCATAAAATATAAGATTTTATCCTTAAAATTTGAAGTTCAAGTTAATTAATCTGAAACTGATTGTCTTAGGTGCGGATTGTACTTAACAACCGAGAGCGATAGCGAACAAACTGAAAGCAAAGGAAGGAAGCTATCGAGCTAAAACTTTGCACAGAGTCTTCTTTATTCTGTTTATTTTTTGGAAAACAGGGGAGGGGGGACTTTTTAGCTGCCATACAAATGTTCGTTCGGAAAATGGATTTTTGTGAAAAAAACTTGTTTGTTCTCAATATTACTGTTCTCAAACACGTATTTTGTAATGTTTTTAAGCTGATCTGCGATAGTTTGGTCGAAGTATAAAATATGATGAAGTATATTTGCATTTCTCGTTTATTTTAAAGTGTATATGAATTAGAAAGCAAAAATTCAGAAACTTTCAAAGCTTTAAATAAACTTGAAGTACATAGCCCTAATAGGTTCTTAGCTAATTCGTTGTGTTTGAAACCTCCAAGAGGTTGTTTTTAGAAGTCCTTCCAGATCCTACTGATTTTAGCAAAGGCCGGTAAACTAAAACTTTAAACTTTGTATTTATCTGGCGACCTTTCTAATTTTTAATTAGTGAGTTTGGCTGGCTCTAGGTCCCAAAAAGTTGTGTTTGTTCATAATAATAAATACAAACTCTATATAAGAGACGGCAAGCTCTCTTGTTTTGTAATCGAAACTAACAAAGGTTTCAAGAAACAACGCAAATGCATTTTTGAATGCTTGCATTCAAAATTAACGGACATTTCTAAGCTCTCTCAAAAGATGTAGCTTTTGGACTTAGAACTTTGAGCTAAAGCTTATTTGCACCAAATAGTAATTGGAAAAGCTTGTCCTATTTTTACTTTCATTGTTTTTTTAGGTTCCCAAACGATTTAAACCTTTTTTTTTTTTTGGATTGTTGGAAAAATGTGTTCTCCAGCGATAAGCCTACTGAAGATTCATTCGGGAGAATGATATAACGGTACCGTAATAGGCAACCAGCTCATTTTTGGTGTACAATAATGCATAAGTTGTTTTCAGTTGTAAAAAAACAATTTTTTAAAAAAATTTTAAAACAACATTTTTTTTTTTTGGTTTTTATTTTTTTTTTTTTTCATGTACGGAGGTGCAAAGTTGAATGTTACACTAACAGACATGTTACTCAACAGCCATTTGTGGAGACTATGTAAGTGGCTGTGGACCTTATTATGCTTTGAGCAGCAGACGCATTGAGAGCACCATCTAACTTCACTCTTTAGCGTAAGTTAAAGTCGGCTCTAACCGACTTCGATATACCCGTTACTCATGAAAAAACTTGTTTAACAGTGTTCCCGCGTACCTTAGTGTGACCATCCAAAAAGTATGCAACATTTTTAGGGTGGTAGCAGGGAGGGCTTGGTTCACTTTTTTGCTTTTAACTTGAGAACCGTTCATCCGATCTTTTTATCATTCCTTCGGCAAATCGATTCATTTTGCTAATTACTAACTATCTCTAGAAGGTACGAATCCTCTATCTTTAAAACTGTAGGAGATATAACTTTTTTTCCAAATTGCGGGGGCGGGAGGGGGCGTAGCCAAAATTTGAAACAAACTTGATCTGCGTGCAGATAAAAGAAGCATTTGTCCCATACATGTCAAACCTCTATCTCTTACCATCTCTGAGATCTAGGTGTTCATACAGACAGACGGACGGACGGACGGACGGACAGACGGACAAGGCTTAATCGACTCGGCTGTTGATGCTGATCAAGAATATATATACTTTATATGGTCGGAAATGATTCCTTCTGCCTGTTACATACATTTGCACGACTTTAGTATACCCTTTTTACTCTACGAGTAACGGGTATAAAAATGTCTTTAATTTTGGCGGTGAAAGAGCGGAATGTCATTTGTGATCTTTTCCACCCCAAGCATTCGGACTTAAATTTTGTGAACAAGGCTTGAGGAAAAGTGGCCGAGCTTCTACAAAAAATCAACTTGGCATCAAAACAAAATACAGATGATCAAGCAGGGTGACCTACCCCCACAAAAAAAAAAAAAATTAAAATTTTTTTTAATTTTAAAGTCTGGTAACACTGCTCTTACGTTCCACGGCGACGAAACATTGGGGAAAGTTAGCTAAATTACGTCCTTCGATCAAGTTGGTCAGGTTGAGTTCAGCATACTTCACTTTATCGGGGAAGAACCATTACTAACTGAGTTAACTTTTCCATGACATCAAAAACTTCCAAAATATTCATGTGCGATAATTTTAAAAAATTTTTAATATCGGTTTCAATGCAATTCTGCACTCAGACTTAATGGTCACTGTGTTGGCAGTGGGGAGGAAATCGCTCTCACTAATATAGTAAGGCCACTTTTGGACACACACACACAAAGGCTACTGTCAACTTAACGCTGCGCCTTTAAAATTCCCAAGCGGTTATAACAGCGATGGCTTGAGGAGGCAACTGCTGACTTGCAGTAGTCAGGCAAAGGCCGCTGAAGATTAAACAGAGGAAGTTCGTGAAACAGCTGTAGGGTTGGAAGCCTCCTTTGTGGTGTTGTGTGTCGTGTTTAAAGTTATGTTAAAACATAACGAGACTTCGGGCCGGCCTAAACTTGCAAGTTTTTTTAGTTAAATAATAAAAATTATTAAAATTTAAAAAATTATAAATAAAATTATTAAGGTTCATTATTTAATTTGTGGTCTTAACAAATTCTGTTAACATTTGATAAATTATTTCATATGCTTCTAAGTGGACCTCGTGATTCAAGTTAAGTTGTACTGAAGAAGTAAGTACCATTGATTTGCGTAATAAAGAATAATCTACTCTTGTTCATTATTGAGTAATAAATTAATTCTTTTTGCTGCATTTCAAGTGATTCCATAACCAGCAGATGCAGAGCAGATGCCCCTAATTTTCCCAATTATTTCCATCTTAAATTTTTAGGACTTCTCAATGTTTATTAAACGCTTGAAATTTGAGCACTAATTCTAATAAGATTAAAGGAAAGTATTGATGATGCTACTGGAAGATGGCCACAAATAATATATTCTCCAACCTTGTCACAAATAGAGAATAAGAAAAGCATTATAATACTAGGTTCTAATACTTTCCATACGTTCAGGTACCTACTAGAATAATGTTAGTGAGAATTTTAATATTATATGGCCCAATTACAATTAATACAACAAATTTATTTTTCTCTCCATAATAAAAGTACAGTCTAATTAAAATTTTGTATTATTGCATGAAAACGTCAAGTTTAAAGTCACTTCCGCCCCAAATATACGTAATAATACTCTTAGCTAACTGCCTTACCACATCCTTTCAACAAATTCACTTGAGAGAAACCTCGAACTCAAGCGAACGGAAGTTATAAAGCAGACATACAAAAACAAAAGCAAGGACCCGCAGTTTAAACCTACACTTGAGTAATTTTTTTGTATGTATGTATTTATCTACTATATATCCCGAAAACCGAACACGAGGCATTTGAATAACAAGAACACTAAATGTTTGAATTGTTTGCATCTGCCGTTCCGCTGACATATGTTCGTTCGCCTCTGCACGTGGGTTAAGAAGTAAAGGAAACACATGCCGCCTCACCTAGCTCTATCTCTTTCTGCCTTTGAGTTAGTTCGTTGATTTGCCACGTTTTCAGGTAGACGCTTGGTTCGTGTCAAGGGATAATGATGTCTGCCTTAGTCCTTTGTTTGCTCACGGCAGATGTGACCCAACTGTCTGCCCAAAAACAAGTCAAATCAATGCCATAAGACACTTGGCTAAGAGTATAAAATGGAATTTCGACAGAATTTTGTTTACATTTCAAATGCAAATCATTTGAGAAAATGACTCAACACTTGGAACCTGTTCTTTTATTTTGGTTTTAAAAAAACCAGTTTGATTAAACTCTAAAAAAAATGTAAGAAATCACTTAGCTTTGCATATTTCATTAAATATGCATAACTCATACAAGCGATACGTGGGGAAAAGAGAATTTTCTTGGAAATTGCAGTTATATGCTAAAGAATTTATAAGTCAGTAATAAAATTGAAAGATATAAATTTCTATAGGCTTAATAAAAATTCTGGGAAATGTGGAAGCGAAAGATTTCTATTTTACTTAATTGATGATTTTACATTGGCAAAGTTTACCATTACAAAAAATGGATCTGAAATGGGGTTATACTGTCAGGTATTATTTTTCTGAGTAAAAAATCGTTGCTTTTTCAGCTTTGGTGAAAAAACTCAAAATACGAAATTCTTTGTGAGTTTTGCATTGGCTTATGTCGAGTGCTGTGAACTTGTGTACTCTCTACCTAAGAGCTTTACACAGGGCATTGGCAACTCTGACTTAAATTTCTTCTCTTCTCTTATTAAAAATCCAGCTCTACCCACCTTGTAATCGTTAAAGAACATTACGTAATACTTTTTAACATTAATATTCACATATATTTATTATTTCTTCCACCGACAGTAGACAAATAAACTGTCTGTATGTAAGGGACTTTATCATGACATATTAAATTGAAAAAGCTTTATTATTTGTAAAATGTTGATAACAAGTTGATGCAACATTTACACTGGCTGATGTGGCAGCAAATAACTTCAAAACACAAACAAAAAAAAACAAAAAATAAATAATACAGTTGAATTTATTTGACAAAAATCAACGAAGCTCAACGACAAATCTGCTCTCTCTCGCTCTCAAATTGAGATCTATCAGCCTTGCTCTGATTATCAGGCCTAAATCAATTTAAAGGTGCACAAAACTGTGACAACAGTTGTTTATTTGCCACAAATAAACTCTGCTCAACTCCGCTGTTACGCCTAAAAGAAGACAATGAATTTGTTATCAGCCCAGAAAAAGGGGGGTTTTAGGGTATGACAAAGAATCAATAAAAAGCGTTGACGTATGTAAATAAAAACCGAACAAAAAACTATTCGCGGAAAGAAGCCCCTGAGCTGCGGGTGTGTAAGGTGTGAGGAGAAAAAAATACACCAAAGTTGTTGTCCGCATTACGACATGTGATTTGGATGTGAAATAAGTAAGTTGACAGGAAGGAAGCAAATGCTGTTTGGTTCGGTAACCATATTACTACCGTGAAAACTACGTTAAGTGCTGTTCTTAGAAAAAACGTTGGTATTATACAAAAATGTGCGAAAAGGGGCGTTGCTTAGACATGTCCTTTATTTAAAGATATCGTACTATATTTTACAATCAATATCAATAATTTGCTTTTGCCCCATTCATGCACTCGCGGATTTAAAACCGCGAAACTAGAAACCAGGGCTGCAAACCGGCTCGGAGTTAAACCGCTCCGGAGTCTCCGGCATTTAAATCAGAAAGGGTTCAGTTCAAAAATATGTTTCTATGTTTTTTTTAGTATTTATAAATTTCCAATAGACGTTAATGCATTTTTGTAAGTTTAAACATTCGTACATATTGAGAAAGTGCTTAGAAACCGATCTCACATTTCAAATCTGAGTCTTGTTATCCAAGAACGCAAATATCTTTGACTTAGAAAAAAAATAATTAGCTTGAAAATAAAGGTATTGCTGAATTGTATAATCGTCATAAGGAACTTATTAATTAAAGCATCAATGATTTTATACCATGTTTATCTTCTTTCTTTTCTTGGAATTTAAAGATTGATTCAAATTTATTATGTACTAAAGGCTTTGGAAAAACTATCATTGTAAAGAACTTAAAATATCTAATTTCTTGTATAAACTCTTCCTGAGGCACAAGTACCCAGCCAAAGAGCCAGAATTAATAAAAGTTTACTGAAATACTTTAATATTATACAGAAAAAATCAAGACTCTCTACTTTCATTAGGGTGCGCGCACACTTGCATCTGAAAGATAAGCCGATGGCTGACCATGATATTTAAGTAGGGCATGGGCATTTGTCAAGGTCACTTTTAAATTATGCCGTCAGTTTATCATTAGGGCACATGTGTGCGCGCGTGCCTAATGATGAAAATTTTGAAGTAATTCCCAGTTAAATGCTTAAAAATGACCGGAATTTTTTAACATTTACCCTGTGCCCGCCTTTTAGGGTTCGAACCCCGGAGTGAACCACTTCCGATTAATAGGAGGTTTGCAGCCCTGCTAGAAACAAGTTTTAGGTTCGAGCACGGATACAGGTTAGTGTCGTCTCCTCACTTAGAAAACGTTGTTGTTCAAATCACATCATGCACATCTGGTGTAGTGCGTTTTTAAGGCGAGTGAAGAAATTAGCATCTAAAAAAGGGCTTTAGCATTAAAAATATAGCTAATTTGCATAAGATAGAAAACAAAAATATTTTTAAACCGAACCCTTTTTAATTTTTTTTGTGTTCCGGATCAGGTTCGTTGTTAGGCAGTTAAAATATTTTTTTCCGGCTCAGTATCAGTTCGGACTACCTGAAAATCTGTGAGACATCGACTCCAGATATATTCGACTCCGAACCGATTATAGCACTGGTTTTAACTCCGTTCTGTTATTCTTAGAAACAAGAATGAAAGTGTTTTTTGTTCCTACTCTGATGTAATAATATTTTATTCCAAATCTTGGCCTTACATATTTGCTCAGTCTTCAGTTAATTTTACTTTGAATACATAGGAAGACAGCAGCCTAGCTATTTTCAAACTCTTTCGGTCCTTTTATGCTGTATCTTTTGACTGTATCTGTATCTTTTAATTGACCCAAGTTTATCTTTTAAGTGCTGCAAAATCTGCAATCATGGTAGTTTAGACCTAAAAAACTAACTAAGCTTACGCATAACTATTAAGTTTCAAAAATAAATAAATTTTTTCCACTAAAACTAACATTAAATGCACCATTTGCCCATAACTAAATCAAACACCAAAAAAATTAGTAATTTCAAATCTCCCGCAACTGACACAACGGATATTAAGACCTTGGCATGTGTAAAAATGTAAAACCAACTTATTTCCTATTCATGCCCTTTGACATTTGACAGGCTTTACTGCGGTCTTAGCTGAAAAACTTCTCCGCCCCCCCCCCAAAACGCCAAGGCCATTCCGCACGTGGATTGAGTAAAAAGCACTTGAAATGCGTGTTAAACTTTTGTCAAAGAATAAGAATAATATTTTCAGAGTAGGAGATGAAGTGAAAATTAAATAAGCTGTCAGAAAGCCAACACAGCTTAGGTAAATGTCAAAATATGAAATAGAATTGCTGCGAAATATCTATTTTTCTCTATGAACTTTTATGGTTCTCATTAATTGCAAGGAAAAAATTGCCCACTAATCGCATTCGACTTTAATGACAAAACGTTTACATGCATAATTAGCCAGGTTTAATTTCCTGTCTTAGAAAGAGCAGAAGAAAAAACAAAGAATAAAGAATTGCAATAAAAACAATCTCCATAGGGAAGACTCGACTCAACTCGATGGGGATGCCAACAAACAAAGACCGAAGGCTTCTGCTTAATGATCAAGACTTGTTCTGCCTGCTCCTTTTGAGTCAGTCGTGAGTTGTTGTTAATCATCTGCGTTGGCTGCATAAAAATAGAAAGGAAATTCCATGAAATTAAAGTTTTTATGTCCAAGTCATCTCTTTTTTTCTCTCCGTGAACTTGTCGTAGTTAGTTGGAAGTTGTTGTTGGATGCTAGCGAAAGCCAAGTGGAGTCGCCAGTTGCCAGTCGCGAGTCGCGGGACTCCAAGAATGCAGTTTGGCATAATCGAAAGGCAATGGTGATGGTGAGAAAAGTGGCGAGCAGACGAGGAAACTGGTTTGGCAATTCAACTGCACCCAGGCCACATTTTGTGGCCAGCAACAACATTGTGTTCTTACTTTTTGCCGAGGCTTGTTACCAGTTTGAGTTTTGTTTTTTGCTTTTGTTATGTTTGTTGCGGGTTTTTCTTGGTATTCTTAACGTTCTGTTTTACTGATATTTCTTGTTGTTTAAAGTGGCATTTTGTGTTAAAGTTTGTGAGCTGAGCTGAGATTTATAGGGCTAGCAATGCAAAACAAAAAAACCATTTTAATTAAAACTTCACGTGGCATATATATTATTTGGGTCACAAATTGTCAAGTATGAATTTGAGCCAGGAAGCCCTTCTCAACCTGCTCTCTACTGAACTCTAAACAATAGAAAACTTTAATGCTGACTAGTTGAACTTTTTAAAATTGAAATTGCGTTCGTTAAAATCAAATAAACTTAATTTAAGCAAACAAGGTTTGAAGCAAACAAGGTTCGTCTTCTACATATTCCAGCCAAGATGATTATGCATAATCGACCTGGAGAATATAAAACTCCCATACTAGTTAAAAAACAACTCTCTTTCTAATTTCTGTGGCTTTCGCTGTCAGCTTTTTTAATTATTTTGTAATTAAAATTTATTTTTACCCACAATTTGGTTGCTTTTTTATGCTACTGCTGTTCACCCTTTACTATAACTAATTCATTAGTCATTTGAATGGGAAATTTTGCACTCTGAGAGTTTGGTTTACAAATGTATGCAATTGACACAATTTTAGAATAAATTAAAATAAATTTGCTAACCCAACATAAAGTAAGAAAAACAAATAACACTATTTCCAAAATGGATATAAAATTATTCGTATTTGTTTCGTTTTATTTATTTAACAAATCAAACAAAGCCTTTAGTCATTAACAATCTTTGGCATGAATCATCATTTTTATACGTGAGAGTTTCTATAGACAACAGATCATGTGTTATATGCAACTACCTGCTGTTAATTGCGAAAAGTTTTTTTGTTTGTTGTTTTTTTTTTTTTTGTATGCCCGCAAATTGCCATGTTCAAGTACAAATTAATGAAATTTATTATTTAATTTTAATGGGATTTGTGAGGGTCTTCGACAACCGTCTTTAAGTATATAATTGATTTTATTTATGTTTTTGTTTTGGAAAAGGTGTTTTCTGTTGAGCAACAAAAAACTGTGCCAGGTTTTTATGTAAATTGTGTCAGTTGAGACAGCTGTTATACTGAACTAAATGAAATGTTTTAAAAAATTGTCCAACTGCGTTAGGGTTAAATCTAAAGATCACAGTTGTATTTTATAATTAATGTTTCAATTATAATTTGTTGTGAATCACAAAACAGCTGTTTAGGACAACTTATCAGAAAATTGTTAAATCATCGAGAAATAATAAACATATTTTTCATTTGTTTTAAATGACAAAAATGCATGACTGATCCAAATTCTTCATAAAAATAGAATTTCGTCACACTGATTTGCGGTTTAAAGAATTTCGCTAAAGCATCAGCAAATATTTTAAATGCTAAAAGCAACGTCATTTGCGGCAAGCTTTACTATTTTGATTCTATTTTTACAAAACAGCTAACAAAACAACCAAAAACTTCTCCACTTTTTGATAGTAAAGAATCATAAAAGCTGCCTTATATTTTAAAATTTATTTGGATTTTTATTTTATGTTATGTTAGAAATCTTTTAAAATTTTCCCCTTTCGGAAAGTGACTCTGTAAAGAAACAGATTTTCGGACCAATTAAATCTATTACCTCCCAAAACTGAACCCTAGCCCGACCTATTCCGTTTGGGAACAGGTTCGGTTCGAAAATTATTTAAGACGACAGGAAAGAATCATTCTTTAGTACTGGATTGGTTGGTGCGTTATCTCTTGAAGATGCTTTATGTATATCATATCTAAACTCGGACTAATACGACTATGAGATGGGAAAGGAAACGAATTGTAATCTTTGGAATTATGTGAAAATGACTGCCATGATGTGAATATGTCTAAACGAATTGATATTTTAGTAGTAAGAAATCGAATGATGGTCACACTGTTTATAAAGATCTAAGATGACAAACCCGAGGGTAGAACACAGTAGATAGCAGTAAACAGATTGACAGACATACAGATAGAAACCCGTGTGGAGAAAACCCGATGGAGGCATTGTAAATAGAAAACCGTGTAAATAAGATGTCAGATGATCAGATGTTCTAAATCCAGGTTCGAACTATATAACTGATTCTTTCGATTGCAAAACGCTCATATATTTATCAACACCCGAATAAACTGGCTTTTGCGCTCTATGCATCAAACTTGCAATGGCAACATGTTCGGGTGATTTGTTCGTTTAGCTCAACGACGGTAGATTAGAGTGAGAGGGAATCACTTCGAATGAATAAACTGTTTCAATGAGTTTTTTGATCTAACGAATAAACGTTCAATCAAAAAACTCTAGCACAACCGCTCGATGCGTTTGCCGGTATGAGCTGAATATGTAAACGCTGAGTTTTGTTCGATGAATTAAAATGCACATAAATAGTCGATCAAAAAACTCTGCCTCAAACCCTCGATGCGTTTGCCGGTACCCTATATTAAATGCTGAGTTTTTTTTTTCAAGAAAAAAAGAGATTTTTGCAGTTCTCTGACTCGAACAAAAACCTCAGGTTTGATAAGTTGAGGACCCTTATACTCCACGACGGGTTCGAAACTCCAGACCGAATCTTAGGCAGAATAGTATGAATTCAAGGGACAAACGCAACAAAAGCTAGCAGAATCAATGAAATTGAAAGCTCCGGGAAACGAACGCAGAGCGGGCAAAGGCTCTACAAGGTCAGCAACCAATCGACTACCGTTAAATTGGTTGTCTTGTCACACCCTCCATCTTTTCCAGATATTGTGTCTTCAAAATACTGTCTTTCTATGAAAAAATGGAGGATACTAAAATTATTTGCTTCGAGCGTGGTCCTAGTGCTCTCGAAAAGATTGACCATGATTTGAATATTTAGAACAGTTATATATAATATTTTAATTTTTTAACCAAAATTAACCCAAAATGATCTAAAACGTTTACCCAACAACCAATTCTGTTGTGATTCTGTTCTATTTTGTAAGTTTTCTTCACAAGTTAGTGAAATAAGAAAAGTTCCAGCAAAAGATTAAAATTCTTAAATGATTTTTAAAACCTCAATAAATTCATTAAAAAAAATCCTGTGCATATCAAAAACATTAAAACCGATATAACTGAATTTTTACAAATGCCAAAGCCATGACAGTACGATTGTATGCAAATTTTATATAATTCATGGCATACAAAAAACTTGTTTTTTTTTTGCATTTGGAGAGGCGGCAATCTAAAAAAAATCCAGTTTCAGAGAGGGAGAGATTTTTTTTACCATAAAAAGGGGAGTTATCCAAAATGCGGCGAAATCCAAGCAAGAATTTGGTTTTATTTTTTGGTCGTATACAAATCCGGTTACGGCCTTATATAACTTTTGCCAACGTTTTGCTATTTTTCTCTTTTATTATTAACTTTTGCTTTGCTTAGATTTATTTATTTATTTTTTTAAGCACTCCACACACACGTTTCAAGAACACAACGCGATAAAAACCGACGATCACCAAAACAGTTAAGCCGCTGAGGTAGCAGTCCCCCCCCTTGTATTAAGCTATGTGTAAGAATGTTTTAACGCGGACATTGGGACCAGGCACTGGCGCACACACAGACTGACTGACTGACACGTTCGCTCCGGAGTGGTTTGCTCGTTACGGCGGCTCAAATTGCTCTACTGTACAGTCCAGACTTGGCTGCCTCCAAATTCATTCCAGAGAGTGAGGAGAGAGCAAGAGCGAACTAGCGAGCAGCTGTTGCAGACACAAACACACACACCACCAAATGTGGTGTATCTGTGTGTACGTTTTGCTGTTGTTGGTGTGTTTTTTTTTTGTGGATTTGCTCGGCTCTTCTATTGTGTGTTTATTTACTACCAACAACGGCATCCGCCAGTTACGGCTCTCGAGCTCTTCCTCTTCCACCCTGGTTCAGTGACGGCAGCGATAAAATTGCGACGCGTTTCGTAGCCAACGTGTGCAGCTTGTAGACAAAAGAGAGAGAAGACTTTTGCATGTGGGTTAGGTATATTCCTTGATTCGCTACCTTTTTGGGTGAGATCAAAACGTGGATTTGAAGGTTCTTGGAAAAATCAGTTTAATTTTGAAGATTTAAACAGAAAGTTTCCTAAGAAGATAAAATGCATTTTTAAGCTGTTAGTTTTATTGGTTTAAGTAGATACTTTAGGTCAGGGATGCTCACACCTTGCTTATGACACGACAGACACCAATACATATGAAGAAAATCTTGTGTCAAAAAGCAACCGCAAGAAGGGGAATAATGGTGGGGGGGGGGGGTGGGGGGTTTAAAATTTATTAAACAGATATGTTGTGTTGATTTGAATTAAATAGAACTAGAGTAGAATATGGCACCCACAATCATTACGTACGTAAGAAGCGAGTGAACATTGTTAAATTGCTAGTAGTTGACACAGCGCGCCAGACACCACTGGGCTTGAAGCAGAAAAAAAAAAGCAGAGAAAAAATTGGGGAGAAAGAAATAAGAAAAATTGTGTACCGTTAGAGTATATACTTTGTGTGCAAAATAATCAGAAAAAAAATTGCATACTAACTCAACCAAACCAAAGTTGTGTTTAACAAAAAATTTGTATCCACAGCAAATAGCGTGACACCAAAGTTAGCGGCTCAGCCCCCCAACATTACCAGTACACCTTAAATATATGAGACCAGTTATCCAAACCACAGTTTGAGGACCAAAAATATTGACCAGGAAACAATTTTTGGCTAGATGATATCACGGATTGGTTTGCACGTGAAAAAGAGAATTTATGATAAAAGGATATTATGAAAAAAGGAGGAAAAAAAAAAAAAAAATATATTTTATGGTTGGAATATTTTCTGGTTGAAACTTTGGGAAAATAATAATTAAATATAATTATTATAAAGTTGTAAATAGGGGGGAAAGTAATTTTTGGGGTGACCTCCCCAAAAAAAGATAAAATTAAAAATAGTTTGTAAAAATAATTTCTTTGAAAAAAAAAATAATTATTCCCGAAAAAAAAAATAATATGTAACTATAAGAATAATAAGGGGAAATGGACGTTTACATATATTTATTAAAAAATTTTTTATGATATTTTGGACCGATCGTTCATATCGTTTCCCCAAGGCTATTTTATAGGAATCAAACTTCACAAATTGTGTAGTAGTATATAATTATAAGACCGACGGTTGGGAGCGATAAGCATTAAAAACAAAATTTTTTTAAAGAATTTTTTCAGACCTTTAAACTTACTTGTATGGCAGCTAATAACATATAGTTGTCTGATTTTTTTTTTATAAACCATAAATTTGGTCAAATTATGTGAAATCATGAGAAAATTATAACAACGACGGTGGGGGAGCGATAGCATTGAAAACAAAAGTATTTCTCACTAAAACTTTTTTTTCAACCGATCTTCTCCTATGGCAGCTATGGTGCTATAGTCAGACAAATGTGCAGCGTATTTGTACCAAAAGACTTCTGCAAAGTTTGGTTAAGATAGCTTTTAAAACTGACGGAGGGAGATAGCATAAGGAACAGACGGACAGACGGACGGACATGGCCTATATCAACTCAGCTCGTCATGCTGATCAAGAATATATATACTTAATTTCGGAGTTGCGTTGCAAACATCCGGAAAATTTGAATATACCCTCTCCAAAGTGATAAAAATAATTTGAACTTTAAATTAAATTATTCATGAATATTTTATACATATTAGGCACACTGTATATCAAAAAAAAAAAGGGGAAAGGGGAAATTGTCAGACAATTCTGTGTAAGATCCGCAAAAATTACACATTGTTAAGGACTTCTTTTGGAAAAAAACAGCAAAAACTATGAGAGTTGCATTTGATATAAACCTTGAACAAATAATTTGATAATTTTAATAATATTTTTGTGCCTAAGAATTGAATATCCCAAAATTTTTTTTGAATTCTATGGTTCTTAAAAATAAACGAGTTTTTTACTTTCTGTCCTCATAACTCTACTCCAGATGCGTCTTGGAGGGGGAAAATTTTTCAGAGTGGGTTTCTCATTGATGCACAGAAAAAAGATCACGATATTTCGTATCATCCGGGTATTTTCAGTCTTCAAATCGGCCTTCATCTAATTTCGAAAAAATTTCAATATCGTTTATATGTTGGGGTAGAAATAGTATCACATCGATATGAGAAAAATTTATATTTATTCGATAATATTAAAGATAGGACTGATATTTGATCTTTTTTTCTGTGTGGTAATCACATATTTAAATTTGGTGCTGTCCGAGTGGGTGGCAGTTTTTGTATGCTTATTCTGCTATGTCATTTAACTCGAATCAGACCATTTCCAATTTTCATTGATGTTTGTGGAATTAGAGAAAAACCTAAACCTAAACCTACAAATATGTGAATTTTTTTCGTCAAATAACTAAGAACATTATAAAATGTTGTGAGCGATTTAACTACAGAGCTTAAAAGCAATAGCAAAATACAAATGACGTGGACAACATTATTTGATTTGAAATTATGTTACACTTGAAGGAAAATTTTTAAAATTTGCTCTGCATATCTCGCTAAGATTTTCAGAGATTATTAATTTAAATAAATATAATAATAAAATAATTAAATATCCCCCCCCCCCCCCCCCCCCCCCCCCCCCCCCCAGGCCCCAACAATTAATACAGAAAACAAAAACCACTATTTTTTGATCAAATTTGGGGCATTATTTCCTATATAAAATTTTAAAATGAAATTAGTCCTCAAAAGAAGAAATGAAATAAGACCGCAAAACTAATTTTTAGGGTCCTGTTTCATTTTTATAAGGAAATAAGACAAGAAGTCGCGTAATTTTTGTATTTAAAATTTTTGAAATTGGAGTACGATATCATATGAAATAACATCCCAAACTTGAGGCCTTTAATTTTTTGGGCTCTATTTCATCGCAGTGGGGCCTTATTTCATACTTTAAATTGGGCTAGTGTTTTATTATGAAATAACATCCCAAATTTGGGGCCTTTTTCTTTCTACAATATATTTTATAAAAATAATATCCTGCGGCGCTCTCTCTTTTTCCCACTATTACCACTAAACCAGGGACTAAACCCGAAATTAATTTCAGTTTGAGTCAAGGCATTTATATTGGCCTAAAACTTTTTTACTTGTACAGCAATCGGACAGAAACACTGAAACAATTTAATGAATCAACCTCTTTGCTCTATCACTCAGTGTGCCCAGCGTTTTGAACCCTTTTTGACGGTAAAAAGGCATTTGTGCTCAACCTAAAATTGCAGAATTTCGTGCCAAGCCAAATAAAAATTAAATTAAATATTTGGAATTCATGTTGAACAAAAAATGGTTTGAAAATTATGCAGCAAATTAAGGGCGCAAATTGAATATTTGTGCTGTAATTATTAAATCTTTTCAAATCAAATAAATGTTTTACAAGAAACGTTGACGTGGAATTAGTGCAGTTGAATTCTAGAGGTAACTCCGAAATTTTAATAGTATCCGAAAAAAAATTAAGAAAGTAGAGCCTTTGTTTTCGCCTTTGAAATGTACACCCCAGACCACCCACCCTCCCTGAAAAAATCCTGCGTACGCCACTGGTAAGTAAAGTAAGTATTTTCCAGATAGCATTGCCAGATAGCTAATCCTACAAATAGTTATAGCAGCTATCTAGCAGATGAGATATCGGAACCAAATTTACTAGAGATTTGATATTTCAAAAACCCCAAACTCGTATTAGCATATGATATAGGCTCTAGAATCTAGCACTTAAGCATTTGAACTCAAAAAATAATTCAATTTATAAACTAATCTAGAATAATCTCACTTTTCGACATATATCATTTTTGATTTCCGCTGAGATACGCCAGGCTGAACAATTTATTTAGTTCGATTTATGAAAATACGTCAAATCTGATCACTAAGATACGGCGTTTCCTGTATGAACCATAGATATGTATGTACAATGCAGCTCTAATGCTCATATGCCCCACTCAATTGAATGTACAGCAATGAAAACCAGTTGTTTGGTTCTGCAGCTGCCAGTTCTTTTTACATAGGCCTCCTCTTGTCGGTTAGCATACTCGAAAAGATTGCGACAAGCCAAAGAGAGGGGGCCGTATAAGAGAAACCATAAAAAAGAGACTATTATACTGATTCTAGCTGATATTATAAATAATCTTAGTTAAACAAACTGGTTATACAATGCTTAACAAAGAAAAAAACAACAATAATCAGTAATCACTTATCGATTTGTATTAGTTGCCCAACCTAAATTCCGTGACAACAATGGCTAATGATCGATCGAGGCAGAGCAAGAGTTAAAAAAGAGCGAGAAAAAAGAGAGAGAACGATAAGACAAGGTCGTTGTTGCAAGAAGAAGAAATGGCCAGAGAGGGAGATAAATTAAGAGAGAGCAGCTAAAAGAGCAACAATAAAAATTGCAATGCAATTTGCAGTTTGTACATAAAAACCAGGTAGAGGGAGACCCCTTAAAATTCAGGTAAGAAAATCACATTTTCTCCAATCCCCCGTTCATACCATTAAACCGCAAAAACTAAAATGAGAAAATGCAAAAACTAATTTTATTTTAGCCATTTTGCATTTAACTGTCTAGCTTACAGATAGAGATACGTGTGTGTGTGTGTGTGTACTGTGGTGACCAACCACCCAACCTCCCCACCCACCCACAAAGTCGTGTAGACAAAAGATAAACTCTATAGACCCCATCAGACCAGACAATAAGAGCCAACCGACCCCCTGGCAAAGTGGAGAATGGCTAAATGCAAGGGAATGTGAATGGCTGAGAAATCAATGTCGCCCCCATTTATATGGGTTTGGGATGGGCCACAGACAAAAGCCACATGTGCAACTAATCAAGAATTCAATCAAAATGCGCAAAATGTAGCATATCAAGATATCCCCGTACAGATGACTAAGCCAGGTCCAGGTGATAAATGACATTTGAGGGTTATTATTAAAAAAACAATTACAGCTTAATTACAAATCAATCTGGGTAAACCAAGGATAAGTCACGGTAAATTAATTTATCTTCAATTTATTGTTACTTGTTTCTCTCTGTGTAATATATAAATACAAAAATTTTGGAAAACTTACCCTAAAATTTTATTATACTCCGATATGCTGGAACTGCTGAAAAAAGAAAAATCCGTTAATATTTTAAAATATTTTTTTAAGCTGGCAACGCTTTATTAAGTGTCGCTCTTAAATTAAACTTAAGAGCGCTGGCTCTTCACACGAAGCCAATGTCAGTGACAATTACAGCACAAAATAATAAAAACAAAACAAAAAGTTCCCACACTCATTAGGGTCATGAAGCTCATGTCATTTGTATTTGCGGTCTCGTGTTCACAATTTGTGTGTGGAATGTCTTATGGCCATATGCTCTATGTGCTAGATGGCCCTAAGTTTAACAAACGGGGCCATATGAGGCGGCTGGCGCTTTGTTGAGTGACAAAACTTGAGTGGTTTAAAGAGCTTTCCTCTGTCAAGCAGGTAAAGGAGCTTTTTCAAGTTGAAGCTTGGCTTACGGTTGAATGAACTGAAGCTTGAATTGGTTGAATGGGATGCACTGAGCGAAAAACGGTGGTCCAAGTTCAAAACTTATATTTTTAAGTACCTTTTAATTTTAAAACAATTCGGTTGTTGTGAGCTCTGCAAGAACTTACTTATTATATTGCATATAAAATCTCCCACAGTATTGGCAGAACTTTCACACAATTCTTTTTTTTATAGGGGTTGACAGTTTTTTAAGCATTTTCAACTTATGCACACATTTCACACCCATTTGGCTTGTACAAACAATTAGCTAAGGGTTGCACTAACCTTTACCCACCCGCTTTCCCCCACCACCCAGACTGACATAAGCCAAAGTAAATAAAAAATACATTTTTCAAGTGCCTGGTAGAAGGTTCAAATGCAATTAAAAAGCATTTAGCAGATTAAGGGCAATAAAAAAAGAGATTGCTCTAAAAATAAATACTTTCTGGCCGAGGAACCAGCATTAAACTGATATTTAATTGGAAGGCGTTGTGCACGGGGAGGAGAAGGAGCAGGGCGTGTGAACTTAACAAGCTGGGCAGTACGATACCATACTCGATTGGAATTTAATTTGATTATGTTCCTCAAAAAGTGGGTTAAAGTGCAGTAATTTATGGTCAAATTGGAAATCAATTTAGTTTACCTCTTGCCTTACGGTTTAGTCAACTAATCAATAGTTGATGTGCTTCCATAAATAAAAGTGGCACTAATTAGTTAGATTAAAGAGAATCGAAATTAAGGTAATTTGACCCACCACAGATTTTTAGATTTCGGAATACCAGAAAAGTGAGGGCGAATAAAGCGACATAAACTAGATCTGACCTACTTTATCGACTGCTGGTATTGTTTTGACTACTGATTAAACCTTA
>JAEIFU010002539.1:0-42139 GCA_018904235.1 Lordiphosa stackelbergi
AAATTATAATTTTAAAGATTTTTAAATTATTTAATAATATTAAGTACTGTTGCTAAAAATTATTTATAATTTTTCTCAATGTTAACCACCATGTAGATATAGCTTCTAAGCACAAACATTTATTGTCCTAAACGGTCTTAAATTTTGGTGTTTTTAAAAGATGGAGACTTTTATAGTTTAAAAGATTTTTTACATAAACAAAATAAAAAAGATGTTCGAAAGTATGAAATTGTGTATAAAATTAACAAAAATTTTTGTGCAAACCACAAATTACGTTTTGGTGGGCATGTCGAGATCTAATTTCGGTTTTTTTTATTAAAATGAAAATAAAAATTTTTTAACTGTTCGGTTTATAAAAGAATGACCCTTATACAGCTTCACACCATGATTTCTGTGCAATTACTTTAATAAAATAACTTTAAACATTTTGCCTTTAATTGTTAGAAGCGCACACGAACAGTTATCTACAACAGTGTGACCGAACGCTAAAACAAAAATATCCCAGAAAAATATCACCAAAAATATTCGAAAATCATGGTTTCGAGATAAAAGCGTTTAAAGCTTGAATTAATTTGCAAATGGCTTGTTTTATTGAAGACAACAAATTCTATATCTTCTAAAGAATTTCGAATTTCAAAAATCCTTGCAGGGCGATATTCTCAAATATCCAAGTTATAAAAAAATGTAAAAAAAAAATCAAAAAAATATTTTTCCCATGGAGAATTTCCCCTTAAGTTGAGAGCAAAATTTTGTTCTAGAAAAGAGTTCCCCAAGAAGAGAGAACGGAAAAAGGTGACTGTCTCTCTTTTTCTGACTTCAGTAAACATTCGGTGTGAATTGCCGAGTGTGCTCGGAACTCTGTTTTAGAATCTAAGTAAGTGTAGAGTAAATCAAGTGAAATGCTCAGTTTTTCTTCAGCAATCAGTTCATTAACCCTCAGTCTATTGCAGCGCAAAGTTGCAATCGTTGTAGTAATTCCGGCAATTATTTAATGCTACAATTTAACTATTTAATATTTCTCCTCCATTTGGCGTGTATGTACATACTTCCACTTTCAACGGGCGAAATGATGAGATTGTTAAACAGAAAAATATGGAAGCGACTTTGCCCAGTCAGTACTCTGCAAATGTTGTGCATAAGATAAATAGAGCACAAAACGCTTTGAGGCAACATTAAAAGGCAACGATGCGATGTACAATGTACATATGTCTGGCACTGGCAGTGACGCCACCTGACGGCAGGCATAAAAATTCATTCACTAATGGCTCCGCCAGTGAAGGGCTTTGGTCCTCACCCCTGTCCCACGTTCCTTTTTTGCCATTTGTATTTGCACTTCTATTGGCAACATGTGGCGCTTTTATTAAAAATTCATTTGCTCATAATACACACAGGAGGAGCAGCAGGACCAGACCGCTCTGTCTGACTCGGACGCATCTTGGCGGCGGCTTTCGATTTTTGTTTTTTTTATTCTTTTTTCTCCTATTTTTCCTTTGACCTTCAACAGCTGCCACATTTTCAGGCGCATTCTTTGGGATTTATACTGGCAGCAGGCAATGCAGGCAGGCTGCCCCACTACGTATATCCTTTTGAAAAGTATTTTTGACCCGCATACGTAAAATACGGTGATGGATTGCTTAAATAGCCGCTGATGGACTTTAAATGGGCAGCCCAGGCGGCCTGGAGACATGTGTCAGTGTAGCGTCAAGTCTCGTAGCTGTAACATATAAAATTGTTTCTCTATATATTCTATATATTCTCTATATATCTTAATTTCGTATATACAATCATGTATTCAAATATACCCACCCTGATGAACAGCTCCAAACAGACGCATCTGCAGTACAATTCAACTGGCTTCATATTTGACAATTGCCAACGGTAAGTAATTAAAGTATAAATTCGTGCAATTCTTTTTTATTGATTATCTGCAGCAATAAGGCTCTCTTTGCCAAGGGACTTGAGCCACCGAACTTACACAGTAGCGGCACCACTGTGGTGGGCATAATGTTCGACAAGGGCGTAATGATAGGCGCTGATTCCAGATGCATGGTAGATGATATAATTGTAACGAATTCCTGCATGAAGTTGCAACGATTGCAGGATAATATTTAGTAAGTATATAAGATCTGATCAAATCCTTTAAAGAACCCTAGGCCCTGATTTAAGCCAGGGGCCGGCAAAACACACATGCTCATTTTGGAGTTAAGTGTGTGTGTTTGGCCACGCGAGGGCGCTCTCGTTTAGAAGTTTTTTGTTGTTCTAAGGGAGAGTAGTATAAGCTCGGTTAGCCAAGTCCGTCTATCTGTGTAAAGGCGTCGATCTGGGAGACTATATGAGATAGACACACAAATTTTTACCCGTACTTAATTGAACATTTTTTCCATCTCCCCCCTTAAACCCCAAAAAACTGTTAGAGCCACAATTTTAAAGTAACAAACTCTTAGGATTTATATCTATCTATACTGAAAAGCGCTATAAGATCCGAGGAAAAACACCAAAGTTAAGCAGGAAACTATTTTGCTTGTGAGAGGGGGGGTTGCCCATATTCGACGGACCCATGTTTTTTAAAAATCAAAGAAAAAATAAAGAAAGGGCAATCTTAATCATTTAATTTGTTCCAAGTAGATTTGTTTACATCAATTTTTGAATATGATATCTCTCAAATGGCCGCCTCTGGCGTTGATGGCGTTTTGTGCCCTTTTTGCAGCATTTTCCATCGATTTCGCCAACATTTCGGCCGGAATAGCGGCTATTTCTTCACGAATGTTGTCCTTGAGCTCTTCTACGGTCCTTGGCTTGTTAACGTAAACCTTTGACTTCAAATATCCCACCAAGAAGAAGTCAGGCGGCGTCAAATCGGGCGAACGCGGTGGCCAGTCCAAATCACCACTTTTCGACATCAAACGGCCCGGAAACAATTTCTTCAGAAAATCGATTGTTATGCGACTTGTGTGCGGTGGAGCGCCGTCTTGTTGAAACCAGAACTGCCTCATACGCTTTCGACGAATAATTGGCATCACAAAATTGGTCATCATGTCGCGATAACGCTCCTGGTTGATGGTAACAGCATGGCCATTTTCATTTTGGAAGAAAAACGGCCCAATGACCGTTTTCGCACTAACGCCGCACCAAACTGTGACTTTTTCGTCATGAAGAGGCACTTCTTGAATCTCCTGAGGATTTTCAGTGGCGTAAATACGGCAATTTTGCTTATTTACGGTCCCATTCAATGTGAAATGTAGACCATTTTTTAATTTTTTAAAAGCACGGTTGTTTATTGACTTGTTCTGTTGAATGTAAATTTCAACTATTTCAGAGCGCTCGCGTGGCGTGTATTGTTCCATGGTAAAAATCTGCTTGGACTGACGCTTCAAACGCGGTATGTCATTAAGCGATCTGACATCTCTGTCAAAAGTTATGGCGTTGCCAGATGGGTCCGTCGAATATGGACAACCCTGTATTTCATCTAACAATAACGGGGTATGGTCAGAGCAATTTGGTTGTTCGGGGTTTCTACAAAAAGCATGGATTTAAAGTGCTCTGAAAGTTCAGATACCTTTGCCTGGATAGGTTTTTGCGCAAGACATCCATTTAACTTCCTGACCAAGGCCCAAAAATCTTTGCTATAATTGACCCAGGCGATTTCAGGTACCATTCGTTGGTAATAGCTATTAACAATAAGTAGGAGACGCGGGACCGCCGCAAAGCATTACTTCTCTGGGGGGCGGATGGCGGTCAGGTTATCCGCTCAAACCGATATGGCTGCACGCTGAGTTTTCTTTCTGCTTCGCAGATCCTTCATAATCATGGTGGCTATTGTCTGCCACCCGCTCTGGCTGTCAGCTGTTTGCTCAGTGCGTCCACGTCCTCACAAGTCTCGCCACCACAGTGATCGCAGTAGGGTTCCTACTCGTTCTTGAAGCGGTGCAGGTAGCATACGTGTTCCATTAACATTTGGGACAGGTAAAAGTCTACCTGGCCTTGTCTTCTGTTCAGCCAGGGAATCCAGGTTCGTTATCAGCTGGTGAGTCCATCTAGCTGCTTATTCGACAATCACATCTGCTCTGCCATTGCGAAACTTTTTAGTCACGTTGTATCCTGCTTTCTGTGCGTCCGCTGCTTCGTCTTTCCGTCAGAGCAGCCACCTCTGATACGTTGCAGAAACAGCAGGGGATTCTAAGCGCGCAGAGTCTGTCTGTCGGGTGCCCAAATCGTCGCCTTCTACTCGCTAGTCACCTTCGCAGCTTTGGCGCTATGGTCGAGCTAGATATATGATGGCCGGCTGTGGCTCGATTGTGATGTAGCCAACCCGTACCGTTGCGATTTCAACTCTTTTCCTACTACTAACTAGGACGGCCTGTGTTTTGTGTTTAGCTAAAGTGAGCCCATTTGCCGTTAGAGACTTCATAATTTGGTCAATCGCGAGGTTGCATCTTTCTGTGACTTTACCCAATTGATTTGCCACACTCACTAGGGCTTTGTCGTCAGCAAAGCCTGTTAGAGTGCATCCATCGGGCAGGTCTAGCCTCAGAAGTCCATGGTACATAACCTAGCACAGAGCCTAGGCGTACTCCTCCTAAGACAGTTTATTGGTGCTCTCCTGCTTCGAAAATATACAGCAGAATTCTGTCCTTAAAGTAGCTAGCAATTCGAATTCTTCGTTCGCTAAGTGCCTGCAATACCTTGGTTCAGTTGGCAGAATTAAAAGCATTTTTCACATCGATTGTGCAGATTAGGCAGTGTTTTTTTTTTTTTTTTTTTTTTTTTTAAACTTAAAGTAGTCAAAGCTTTTCTGAAAGCCGATGAGTGTGGGACTTGGAGTTACCTCACCCACTAAAACCACCCCTTTTCTCCGTTCCCTTTTCGCGGAATTACCGCAAGGTATTATTTCACGAGGGGGAGATGGCATGAAAGCCTCGACTAGAAACTCATCTAGTGATTGAAATTCAAGTTCAAGGATTGGATGACCTCCACTGCCATGTTGCTTATTGCATCCCAATTGTTTTGCGAGCTTAGTAGGATATCCATTAAGTCAGTGACTAAGAATGGCCTCCCAATGCCTAGGCTAAGCTCTTCCCGTTCAGCAGAGAATCTAGAACAGACAAAAAAGACGTGTTCTGCGTCTTCTATGGTCCGTGCACAGTGTATGCAAAACGGATCAGTCTCATGCTTAAAGTCATCTAAGTATGACTTAAAGCATCCGTGTCCAGTCAGTAGTTGCGTCAAGTAAAAGTCGGTTTGAGTGCGTCCTGCATACCCACCGCCTAATGTACGGGATCAGTCTTTTGATCCACCTAACGTTGGATGCAGTCCTCAATCTTTCCTGCCATTTGACCAACGACGCAGCCGCAGCTCTTCGTTCGGCTGGCAGTTCTTGGCTCGCGCACTCCGCCGCTAGCAGATCAAGTGGAACCATCCCAGTCAGGACGAGTGCAGCGCAAAGGACACGCAGCGCACCTCTGCGGTATGCAGATCTGCATCCTCGACTGAGGGACTCACACATCATTGCTGGTGCCCATATCGCTGCCGCATATAAGATGAAGGACTTGACTACACTGAATATTATTAGTCTGCGGTGTTGGCGTGGCCCTCCAATGTTGACCGTCATGCCGGACAGCGCAGAGATAAGCTTTATCAGCAGTGTATTGGGGGTGATGCTTAAATTTTAGCCTAAGTATTTTAGGGTTATTGTGCAACCATCACATCCACAATTTTTCTGCTGCTTATGAGCACTGCTTCCGTTTTGTGGGCTGCTAGGTGGAGCGAGTTCGCCTCTAGCCACTCCACAACCTGCACAACCGTTGTGTCGGCTTTCCGTTCGGCGTCCGCAAGCTCTTTGGCTACGGAGACTATCGCAATGTCATCTGCGAAGCCAATAATGGTGGTCTCTGGGGGTGTTGTAAGCCGCAGTATTGCGTCATACATGATGTTCCACTATGTAGGTCCAAGTACTGTGCCCTGTGGTACCCCACCAGTAACGCATTGTTGGCGGCGACCAGCTGAAGTGTCGTACATAAGAACTCGGTTCTCGAAATAGCTGCATATTGTGTTGGTACTCCGACACCCCTACGTGGTTCAGGGCTCTAACAATGCTTGCCCAGCTAGCTGTGTTAAATGCGTTGCGCACGTCTAATGTCACCACCAGGCAATACCGTTTTCCACCTCCTTTCCATCGGGTGCCCGCCGTGGCACTATGTGCAATGACGGTCAGGGTTCCTATAGCGTCCACTGTGCTGCGGTGCCAGCGAAACCCAAACTGGAGATCGGACAGCCCCCTGGTTTGTTCCAGCTCTGCCTCCAAACAGTTGCACAGCTTGCCAACAACGTTGAGCATGCAAAGAGGTCTGTAGGCGGAAGGTTCGTCTGAGGGTGCAGTGCTCTTTGGGATCAGGACCAGCTTCTGGAGCTTCCATACGTCTGGGAAGCGGTGCTGCTGCCTGCACTTGTTGTGTGTGTTTGTATGTGTGTCTTAATTGTACTGGGTATTTCGGAGTCGGGCCACTCGACTGTAACGCTCTTACTTGATTTGTGTTACAATTGATCGTTCTTGAACTCGGTGATTGTTTCTTTGATATGCTTTTAAAGAGATTCGCCAAAAATTGATCGAAATCAAAAAACTTTCGGTCGGAAATGTTATATTTTAAAACCAACATTTGCAAGGGTATAAAAACTTCAGCACAGACAAAGTTAGCCTTGCCACTCGACCAACTGCTTACATTCCTAACTGAGCTTGATAGTCGTGTTAGCGCAGACGCCGTAGTCCTTCTGGTCCCGAGTTCAAGTCAAAATAAAGTAAGAAAGAAAAAACAATTGTTTGATGGTATCTCAAATCAATTCCAGTTAAGAAAGGGTGGATTCCTCCTTCGTTCTAACATTTTTAAGTCTTCAAATTGATGGAGTCACTACTTGCGTTGAACAATACAGGTTGAGTGATTTTCAAAACCTTCCAATAGATGGTGCCACTACTGTGACCATTTGCAGCAAACTTTCTCATAACTTGAGTATAGTTTTTCCGATCTTTATCTTTCCTTCGGCTAATCTATAAATAAACTTGTTTACTAAATATCTTTAGAAGGTAAAAACCATCTATCTACAAAACTGTGGGCAATATTTATACCGTTATGTCGAACCTCTATCTTTTACAATCTTTAAGATCTGGGGTTATAGTTGGGCTTGACCGACTTTTCACCTGTAAAGACAGGAAGATGTGGATTACATTTATTTTTCTTTAATTTTAATTATAATTTCTCTCTCTCTCTCTCTTTCTCTTTTTATCTCCCCATTCTCATAGTGCCGCGGGCGCTGGCGTTTCTGCTGATCTATATCGTTTGGCCACCCTCGTTGAGGCCCAACTGGACTTGCATCGCCTGAACACAAACAATCGTGTGGTTCCCGTCGCTTGTGCCAACCAAATGATCAAAAACTTTCTTTTTCGTTTTGAAGATTATTTGTTTGGCAGTTTCATTGTCGCCGGCGTGGACAAGGGAGGCACTCATTTATATTGCGTCCATTTCGGCGGATCCTCGGATAAAATACCCTTCACAACGGTGGGATCGGGCTGCTATGCGGCCATGTCTATACTGGAAACCCGTTGGAAAATGAATATGAATGAGGACGATGCCCGCAATCTGGTCTGCGATGCTGTGGCCGCTGGCATTGATAACGATCTGTGCTCCGGCTCCCGTGCAGATGTTTGCATAATACGCTCGGATTTCAGTGTAGAACTGTGCAGGGAAGAGATCTATCATTCGCGCTGTACCAATCAATATCCGTTGGAGCTCAAGAGGGGAACAACTGATGTGCGCAGGACTGTTGTGCATCAACTTAATGTGGTGAAACATAAAGCTTATGTGCCGCCAATGCCGCCGGCACCATTGCCACGTGTCCGTCCCATAAAGCCGCCAACCAGAAAGCCACCGACTAGAACCGAGATGCGGGGCAGAAAGAGACGTTCTCAAGGCGATGGTGGGCCACCCAACAAAAAACCGAGATATTAATAAAGTAATAGTTGTCAATTTAGCATACAGCAAAATATCACAAGCAATAAAATATGTTCGCGTCTTTATGCCGAGGCACAGCTTTTCAGTTGCTGGCCAGCGATCAATGAAGTGGCTTTATTTTGTTATTGACAACTACTACATAGAAAATTTGCACTGCCCAAAAAGACACTTTTATAGTGTCAGTAGGAAATCACTGTGGTTAGAGCGAGACGACCATATTTCCAAACGTAAGATCGAACAGCTGACCCAAATGTATCTAGAGCAGGGTTCCCCAAGAAGAGAGCGCGAAAATGTGACTGTGTCTCTCTGTAACACACTGTAGAGCATTACTTCGGCAAGCATTCGGTGTGAACTGGTGAGTATGTTCGTCCCCCGGGGGCTATGACTGGGGAACTCTAATCTAGAGAGCGTAAAAATAATTTCCTCTAATACTTATTGATCCATGGTGCTGGTTCCGGGAAATGCTGGAAAATAGGAAAATACTGCTGCACTGTTATTTCGTGTAAGTCACGCTACAGCGAGAGAGAGAACGAGCGCGCACTCACCGGTCGCTCAACAGCAGGGCATGAGTCGAACATATTAATGTGGGAGTCCGTATAAAGAAAAAGCAAGTAAATCGGCTGAATGCTTTCACTTTTTTCCTCTTAAACAACACTAGGCCAAAAGGTACAGTATATTGAAGGGTTGGTGATGATTAGACAGCGGATTTTACATATTTTAAAACAGATTTTAATCCTAGTAGGTCAAAATAGAGTGCTCAAAATGTTTTATATTGTACTCCCAAATAGTAATTAAGTGTCTACTAGCATTAAAATCGGTTTCAAAATATGGAAAATCCGTTGTCTAGTGATGATGCTAGGTAGTTTTCGTGTAATGTACACGAATCAGTATTTGGAAATGGTGCCATCACGTCTAGATTTTTAATCTTACAGTTGCTTAAAATGCCTATTTTGATCCTATTTAGAGACACATTGTAAAGGACCTATACTGTTTTTTGACTCTCTTTGATAATACAGTCTAGTACTATTTCTTAGCTTTAAAATAAATTGTCCCAAACAATTCTACGATTTTCTGGAACCAAGATCTACCATTTTGAATGCATGTGTTAGATGTCACTTTATTCTGTTCTGCCCATAAGTATGCAATGGGGTTTGTTCAAAATTTTACATACTAGCCTACTGTTGGGTTTATGCATAGCATACTTTTAGGCAGTAGATAGTTTTTTATTTTTATTTTGATGACCTGTATTCAATCAAAGAGAGTCTAAACAAAGGAAGGAACGGAAAGGAAGAAGTCAAAATGAGAAAAAACTGGTCACCTATGCAGACGACTGCACAATGATCTCCATACACAGGGACGTAAAGCTGATCGAGCAGAGGATAAATGCGTATCCTCTCATGCCTGGCCGACTACATTACAAGTAGAAACCTCAGTTAGTCGACCATCAAATACTCAGCTATCCTCCTAACGACCTGGCCATAGGATACCTACAACCAACTAGCCCAAAATCCTAGGCGTCACCTTCGACTAGATGTTTACTTTCTCCAAGCACTCGGAGGATGTAAGAAAAAAAAGTTCAGGAGCCGTAACAGAGTATTAAAAGTTATTGCAGGGAACACATGGGGGAAGGAGAAGAAGACGATATCCATCACTTTTAAGGCCATAGGCATATCTATGCCGATATGGTCTCCATCAAAAAACGCTGCGCTGAGAGTAGCCACGCGCTTTTACATAATGACCCATTCTGACCACCTCCACCAGGAGACGGAGATCCTTTCAGTCCGAAACCACAACCAACTTCTTACCCAGCAATACCTCATTCAAATACCTCAAGGATAGCATGTCCAGGAGACCAAAAGCAGAGCGATCTGGGGACGGAACTCCCTAAGATTCAACAGTTCTTGGGAAATGGCACTGTGACAGCAACCATCAGAAAAAAACCAAAAATTTTGTCCTTGAATCAAGTGCAAACGGTGTCAATTGTACGGTAAGTACGAAAATACTTGATTAAAGTACAAAATTCTTACTTCAAGTACGGTAGTCCCGAAATACTTGTTTCAAGACTAAGCTGAATTAATATAATATATTTTTGGTCATACTATTATATTTTATGGTCTTAAGTATAGGGTTGTCGAAAATATTATCGATATATCGAAATATCGATATTTTTGCTCAAAATTAAGAAAATCATTATCGAATATTTTTCGGAGGCGATATATTGGATCTTGAATATTTTTTTGTGATATTTTTTCGGGGATATTTTTGTTTTAGCCTTCAGTCACAATGTTGCGAATAACTGTTTCTTGTGCTCTGGACATGTAAGGCACAATGTTTAAAAGTTGTTTTATTAACTGTAAACTGTGCAAAAAGTTGTATGGCAACTCAACAAACAAAAAGGCGCATTCAATCGCAAAGCATGGAGATGCTTGGCTGAAATGCAGCTAGTTTTTAAAAACAGTAAAGAATAACATGATTGCCACTGACGACTATCGTCAAACAGTGGCAGTCGCCTATAGTCATGCTGCACACATATTGTTCTCCGTCATCTGAAGATGTAATTTTTGAAGGATCGCTCTTCGCTGATCACAATACTGCCATGTTATCTCAATAACCACCAGGCCAGGAGAATAAATTATTGGAGTACAATTGGAATTTACCGTTGTTTGCCCTGGAACGGGACCCTATTATGTTTTGGATTGCAGAGAAAGACGCATTGCCAGTGCTTTCTAACTACGTTCCATAAATTTAAATTCATGAAAAAGTTTTCAGAACTTCTTATGTTATATATGAAATAAAAAAATAAATATTTTGTTAATTTAATAAATATACATTAAATCTATATTTTTTTGCGCATCAAATGACGCCTCAATTACCTCAATAGACCTGTTCATTGTTAAGATCCGGGCTTTTATTGAAAAATATCGAAAATATCGATAATATCGATGTTTTTGTCACCAAAATATTTATATCGAAATGATACTTTTTCAATATCGCCAAAAATATCGATATAGATTTTTTTAAAATTTTCGATAACCCTACTTAAAGTACAGCCCAATTTACTCTTCAAATTAGTGCAAAATGTTCTTCTTGAAGTCCTTAATTAAATTCTAAAGTCAACCCCAAAACCATTTTTCAGACCAAATAATACTTCAAAAAAAAAGTACAAAATGTTTTGGTTAGGATCCTATACCCAAAGCTTTACCAATTTGTACCTAGAAATAAGGTTTTAAAATAAAGTCCAACGGATATATTTAACCAAAGATCAAGATGTTTATACACCCTCACTCCATAACCAAAATGTTAGAACCAGGTGGGAATTTGGGAAACGGATTCAACTTAAAATGATTTGCATTTTCCGTAGCACACTTTTGGAGCTTGCATTGCAATTGTATTTAGTCCTGAATCTAAGAATTTTTTTACCTGAACTAAGTACGATCATTATACACTTGAAAAGTGTATTATAATTTTGCCCAGAAGTTTGCAACGCATAGAAGGAATCATCTCCGACCACATAAAGTATATATATTCTTGATCAGCATGACGAGCTGAGTCGATTAAGCTTTGTCCGTCCGTCTGTCCGTCTGTTCGTCTGTCCGTCTGTCCGTCTGTCCGTCTGTCCGTCTGTCTGTTTCTACGCGAACTAGTCCCTCAGTTTTGGAGCTATCGAGCTGAAACTTTGCACAGAGTCTTCTTTTTACTGCACGCTGCTAATATGTCGGAACCGACCGGATCGGATAACTACTTCTTGTAGCTGCCATACAAATGTTCGGTCGGAAAATGGATTTTAGTGAGAAAAACTGTTTTGCTCTCAATATAACTGCTCTCAAACACGGTCAGGGGTAATATGTAATGTTTTTAATCTGATCTGCGAAGTTTGGTCGAAGTCGCTAACCGTTGAGACTAGCTATTTCAAGTGTATCAAAACTTCGGTACAGACGAAGTTAGCTTTGCCTTTCTCGTTTTTAAATTTTTTGGGCTAACAGTGAGAACGATTGTTCTCATTTTAATAAAAGGGGAGAGTCTCCGGTTGTGGACATACTTGCGTTTTTTACTTATCCCTTTTTTCCAAGTCAACATTATGCGGTGATATGAACATCATTGTAAAGCTAGAGACTCTAGCTAACTTTCCTCTGAAGTAACCTATTGTTCCAGACAAATGGAAAAAAATTGCAGCTATGTATATGAAATGATGATTTTTGGCCACAGTTGTGGACACCCTTGTAAAATCGCTAGAAGTGGAAAAATATGAAGAACGTTTATTTATTTAAGAAGCCAAAATTGGCAAAAAAATAAAAAAATTATGTCCTTCAAGGCAAAAAAATCACTAAATGATGGCATTCAGTGACAAAATGAAAAAGAAAAAAATTGCTGGCCGTCATGCCACCGCACTTTAAATGCACAGGACGATCGTAAACGTCGCAATGGATCAAATTCGCTGCGGTCAGTTTTTGGCAAGAGCGTCAAACAAATCAAACAGAAGTCGACATATTCGTCCGATGACGATGCCTGTCGTTTTCCTGGTCGACCACGTTGCTGATCGGCCAGCTGATACTTTGCATTCTCGCGCAAAACCTCGACGCTTTCTGGAGAAGTTAGCACAGTGGTTTTCAGAGAAGTTTCCTGCACCGGCCCAATTTCATCCAACAGTGATAAGCAGCTAGCCGAAGTCGCTCGTGAAGTGGATGGTTCTGGGGAGGGAGATCGTTGGTTGCAATAACGAACAAATTCCAACAAAACCGAATCAACCTCGGACGAAACATCTGTACAATTTGTTCTGACTTTCTACAAGTACCGAATCAAAGTGGTTCGATATTTGACAGTTTTATGACCAAACACACGCCTTAAACACAAACGAGAGCGTAAGTTAAAGTCGGCTCTAACCGACTGCGATATACCCGTTACTCATGAAAAACATTAACAGTGTTCCTGCGTTCCTTAGTTTGACCATCCGAAAAGTATGCAACATTTTTAGGGTGGGTGGGGTGGTAACGGGTGAGGGGGCGTGGTACACTTTTTTGCTCATAACTTGAAACCGTTCATCCGATCTTTATCATTTCTTCGGCAAATCGATTCATTTTGCTAATTACTAACTATCTCTAGAAGGTACGAATCGTCTATTTTTAAAACTGTCGGAGATATAACGTTTTTTCAAAATTGCGGGGGAGGGAGGGGGCGTGGCCAAAATTTGAAACAAACTTGATCTGCGTGCAGATAAAAGAAGCACTTGTCCCATACATGTCAAACCTCTATCTCTTACCATCTCAGAGATCTAGGTGTTCATACAGACGGACGGACGGACAGACGGACAGGGCTATATCGTCTCGGCTGTTGATGCTGATCAAGAATATACATACTTTATATGGTCGGAAATGATTCCTTCTGCCTGTTACATACATTTGTACGACTTAAGTATACCCTTTTTACTCTACGAGTAACGGGTATAAAAACCAGGGTGTCCACAACCGGTGCAAAAGTATGTCCATTCTTGGATATGGTAGTCATTTTTATTTTGTTCAGCAAATTTACACGACACAAACATTTTACTGAAACTTGATATTACATCACAAAGTACACTTAATGCACTAAATAACAAAGTATTATAATACTCACCACTTTTCAATGTTTTGCTTCGATTTAACGCAATGTGGAAATTGAAAAAAATAGAAACTCGGAAAAATGTTCACGATTTTTATTTTATTTGCTCACCGCAAGAAACCAAATGCGTGTTTACACTTCGGTATTGGCTCAGATTATGTGTACTGTCAAACTACAAGTTTGACATTACTCAGTTTGGCGGCATCTGTTACCTGTCAAAAAATAGACTGGGGTGTCCACAACCAGAGACTCTCCCCTATAAATAGCAGTTTTTCTATTCTAAATTGTTTCGTTCAAGCATAAATTGTAGGGACAAAACGTATAATTTCTATCCCGTTTGATCTAGAGCTCTGACGGTCGATTTTTTCTAAGTGCACAGACCTCACCCTCCTAGACTCGTGGTCCCACCGAGTAGAGGTAAGAGATAGTGTTCTCTTTCCCTTTTCTTTCTCTCTTCCAAACGTTCAAAACTTTCCAGTAACTTCAACTTACTATAAATCTGGCCGTAATTATCATATAGAATCACTGTTGCCTTGTGCAATTGTTTATGCCTACATTTAGCTGTAAATGTTAACATGTAATTACATGTACTTGGCCAAACAGTTTGTTCTCTGACAAAACTGAGCTGGGATCTGTGCTGTTAAAGCTATGGGCTCAAATAAAGAAAAAAATTATTTTATTATATTAAATTTCAAAATTTATCGAAATTAAAACGCTTGTAGATTCATAGCTTTACAAAATTGTTATGTTTTTTAATTGGACAGTTTAAAATTTTCAATTTACTTTAAAATAAGACCTCACACACAGAAATCGGACAAAAGGTGGATTTTTTTATGATTTTTTTTTGGTGAAATGGACAAAACTATAGTTTTCTTGAGATGCCGCTGGGGCTGTTTTTCTGTGGCTGTGGGCTGTTTTTGAGTGGTTTTAGTGAGCTCCGGCGTAGAATAATTCTAATAAAACATATTTATTGCAAAATCAATAAAATTTCATTTTAATCACTTTCAAAATATAGGGCACCACTTTTTGCAGCAGAATGCGATTCTTTGAGACTCTCAGATGAGTCCATGACAATAATTATTAAAGCCCCTGTTGCCTTGGTACCTGTGCTTAATTGACATCATTTCCTGGTGAATCCTCTCTCGTTTCTCATCGCTTTCGACACTGAAATTTTCATAAAAGGCGTTAAGGTTTGAGATCAGAAAGTGAAATTGTGAACATTGTGAAAACTGTTGATAATTATTTGAATTTGAAAATTTATATGAAAATTTGAATTAATCTGCAGGAATGACTAGGATCTTTGATTATTGCTCGGCTAGACCCGTGTTACCTGAAAACTAGCCTGCAATACTGAAGATTTCGTATCAATTTTTCAAGCGAACTCTGGATCTCTTGTTGTACCCTTTAAATCATTAGATTATCAAATACATTATTTTTTTCTTTTGAAGATTTCTTTTGCGAAATTCTACGGCAATTTACGCATAACAGTTGTGGAACCCCATTAGCACATTAATTTTTTATTGACAGTTTGAAGTAATTAAATACGTTATTTAAAGCGACTCCATTTTGTTATGTCGTTCGATAGTTTTAACATGCAACCCGTAAACATTGTAAAATAAGTTAACGCTCTTTTTGCATTTCAATTTGGGCCTTTTCTGGACTTAATTTACCAAACGTTCTTAGAAATTAAATTAAGATTAACCATAATTTTTCTAGGGGTAAACACGCCAATAATAATTTTTAACAGCAACTAAGGTTCGGTTTACACTGCGTCCAGTAGCGTCACACTTAAGTGTCAAACCGTCACAGTGTAACGTACGATCAGGGGAACATTAAATTATCTGACTTTTGAGTGTAAGAATCACTTGGTTTTTATAAATGCTGAAGTAATTTGAAAACTTGTCAGTCTGCCCTTTTTCACCAAAACTTGAATAAAAAAGCCATTTCATGTCAGATTTCTGTATGTGAGGTCTTATTTTAAAGTAAATTGAATAGTTTTTACTGTCCAATTAAAAAAACATAACAATTTTGGATAGTTATGAATCTACAAGCGTTTTAATTTCGATAAATTATGAAATTTAGCAAAATTAAATATTTTTTTTCTTTATTTGAGCCCATAGCTCCGACAGCACAGATCCCAGCTCATTTTTGTCAGAGAACAAACTGTTTGGCCAAATGTTTTCTTTAAAAATTAGCTTAGAGCATTCAAACCGATTGAAAAACAAAATTTTTTTAGTTTTAATTTGGGGAATTTTGGAAAAATTGAAAAAACCGTTTATCGATAATATCTCGATAACGCGTCGATTAGATTTTTATATGGTAATTTTCGTGATCAGCGGGTCAATTTACTTTAAGAAAAAGTTGGTTTGGAGGTTTGGGGAAAAATGCTGTCGAGCTGTGTAATAGACACCGCCCTAGAGGGAAAAGTAAGCATGTTTTCATGTTTTTTGTTAGCTATGTGGTGATTTTGTGTGTTTCAAACTTCATTCGTATTCCTTGGCTTTCATTTTGCAACAATTATATTTAATATCATTTAACTCATTTGGCATCATTGCATGCATTTGGTAGTTTTTGCAAAAATTTTAAATTTGGAAATTTCGATAGATGTGACAGTTTGGAGCAGTTAAAATTTCCATCATCGTTTTCGTCTTTGATGAAACGGATCCGAAATATTGTTTTAAAAAACTGAAACTTTACATAATAATTAACTAAAAAATAAACATCAGGTTGTTGAATTGTAACATTGTATAACAATTTTGCTGCAAGAAGAATATCAATTTAGCATTTTTTCTTCCTCAAAACCTCTGGGACTACTCACCCCTAATCTTGCTTGAACATATTCTTGAAGCGTTGGCCAATGATGTTGCACAGTTCCGAGGTTAGCACAAATGTGGCTGGCTGCATGGTCTTTGTCTCCACCAACTTCTTCTCCTTCTGCGGCTTGTCCCCTTTGGTAGTCTCAGTAGCGCCAGTAGGCTCCTCCTTAGTTATCATGTTATCCTTGAGGAATAGTTTAATCTGATTGTTGAATTTTGCTTTGAACTCCAACTGATGCTTCACACTTGGCTGCGTACGAATGCCAGTGACACCAGCAAAACGATCTTTGAACGTCATTGTGATGAGATCCTGCAAGCGTATGGTACGCAGAGATTGTACCAAGTTGGTTAATGCACTCCACTTCGACATGGTGTTGGTTACGCGAGTGAGACTTAAGCGGACTTTGAGCAGTGATTGAAAAATTTTGCAAATAATGTAAAAAATTGGAAAAATATTATTTGTTATAGCTTGAGAAAAAGTGAAGATATGTTTTCTTAACGACAGACTAAAGTTTAATGAAATGTTTACTGTTGCCTGCTTTATACATTTGTAGGGAACACAACTTTTGTCAAATATTTGAGGTCATAAGCCTGCCTTCAAACTGTTCGACACATGAGACATAAAAGTCTAGTAGTCTGGCTTTTTGTTAGGTTTTAAATTTGAATAGCTTGTCAAATTAATTGAAATAAAGGCCTTCTAGATATCATGGGTCATGTGTCAAACAGTGTGAAGGCAGCCTAATGCTAATATTCTGTTGATTAACATGTTATAAAACAATTCTTCCTCTAACCAAATGTCGAAAAACATATTTGATTTGGTGGAAAGTTTGTACTCGTTGTTTTCGTAAAGGAAACTTTACTTTACTAAATCAACTAATTTGTGCAACTGACTGGTCTTTTTTGTACAATGTGGTTAATTTAGACTTTACTTTTACCTTTTTCTACTAATTCATTAATTCTCTCTTGATATTATCCTCCTTGGTTCTTTCCTTTGAATAATATTCAGTCAAAGCAATGCTTTAAAAGGCATAAACGAAATGGTTCTACTGTTGATTTCTCTAATTCAATTGCAAAATCGAACTTTACACTTTTTAACTCAGAATGCTGTAAGAAATATCTGGCACGCTGTAAACTTCAATTTGTTAAGGACCTTAAGCAATTTTATAGCTTTGTTACCTCTGAGCGTATATTTTCATTTTTAGTTTCTTCTTTTTTTCTGGGTGACCAAAAAGCTAACAATGATTCCACTGTCGTACCCAATTAGGGACACAGATGGTAAATATCTCACGACCGGTATGGACCAAATGAACAGATTGAGATCCCATTTTGCAATAGTTCTCAAATGTGAAATATCCACTGCCGCATCCCGACTCTTTATCAAATGAACGCAAATCTGTGCACTATCTTAAAGCTCTAAGCAAGAATTATTTTGGATAGCCTTAGAGACACCATTATGGACACCATAGGCGAAGAGCAAATCGGGTTCAGAAAAGGTTCGTCATATAAACACTGTCCGCATCCTGATCGAACAATGCACAGAATATAGATCGGACCTTCACATGGCTTTCGTAAATTCCCAATAGCGATAGCATTTGGCAAGGGTAAGAGTCGAGTAGGAGCTGAATGCAGTGGTGCAGCTGCGCTCATCTCCACGTTTCTCTCTCTCCCTTTCTCTCTCTTTCTCTAAGATTGTGGTTGTGAAATGGTGGGAGGGTTCATTCGGACGGACGGACAGACGGACAGACGGACGGACAGACGGACAGACGGGCATGGCTATATCAACTCGGCTGTTGATGCTGATCAAAAATATATATATTTTATAGGGTCGGAAATGATTCCTTCTCCCTGTTACATATTTTTTCACAAGCTTAATAATGGGTGGCCAAAAAGCTAACAATGATTCCACTACCGTGCCCAATAGGGCAGATGCAGTGCTGCCAGCGCGATTTCCAAGCATTGATGGCGCTACGGAAGGCATTCTTTGGAATAACCTTGAGAGCCGCGGTGCATGCTGCTCTGTAGTCTCAAAATGCTTACCTTTCATCGGCGTGTCATCATCAGGCGAGGAAACAAAAAAAAGTCCGGGGTGGCCACATCTGGGATGTAGGGCAGCTGCGAAAGAGTTGGTATGGCGGCCTTGGTCAGTTAGATGTTCAGAAGAAGTCACTTTTCAAACTCACCTTGCGCATGTTCAAATGCTCCGTCACAATGTTATGAACCACAGATTTTGGTAAATTTAACATCTGGGCAATACTTATTCGAGTATTTGAAGTGCGTTCAAAACTTTGCGCAAACGAGTCACATTGTCGGTGTTTGTGGTAGTCCAAGGTCTTCCAGCACGATCTTCATCGCCGACCTCTTCCTGATGCCACCACAACACACCACTTCTTGCTAAATTAACATCTGGCTAAGCCTGCTTGATCACATCAAACGTCTCTGTCGCAGATTTACCGAGTTTCACGCAGAATTTTATCGTATACTTGCACCACTCACGGAAACACGTCGCACGAGAATGCCTGTCCTGACTCTCCAGCTGCTCGGAGACAACTGATCAGTCGCTCGTTCGTTAGTTAGGAACGCCCTCTACCAAATCCGGTCGATGCACGCACGCTCCGAAAGTACAGTCGCGGCGAAAGAAAATCAGCCCTATTAGTTTCCGGACAAACAAAGTATGTGAACTGAGGCCTAGCAGAATACGCAATTTCAAGCTGCTAAAACGCGCAAATATGGAGAGTGTTGACACCATAATATGCAGAATGAAATAGAGCTGGATAGAGCATACATTGCGAAAAAGTGAGAGCAAGATCGCTAGGAAGGCAATGGATTCGGCCGGACACCAGCCCGACCCAGAGAAACTTGGAGGAGGACTGTCGGTAGAGAAGCGAAAAGAATCGGGAAGACCTGGGGGGGAACTTTTTGCGGCGCCCCAAAAAAAAGGTGGTTGGGAGGGAGGGAGGCACCCCCGGAGGGGGGGGTTAGCAGCCAACAATTCGTTTAGCTTTACAAACATATCTTATCCTTATAACATTTCTTCTTTCAACTCGATTTGTACTCCATCAAGTACCACTATCTCATTTGATCATCATATTCCCCAGGCCCTGACAACATTCCTAGCTGTGTTCTCAAAGAGTGCCTGGGGCCGGTGTTGTTGTCCGGGACACGTTGGATGTTCAATTTTTAGCAGCCACAATTTGAAATATTTTCTCTACCTTATTTGACAGACAGCTGAAGTTGCGGTGCTGGGAGTAATGGACGCAGGACCCAGGACACACATTGCAATGGTCAGGATGCTCGACTCCTGAAGCCAGGAGCTGGCTCATCTCCCAGTTGGACCACATTCCCTTTGTTTATGTTTGAAAGTGTGAAAAGAGAATGTGAAGGACAACAAATGAAATGTTGTCCAGCCCACCTACCCGCCCGTCCACTGTGTTACGTGTTCAGCAGCAATGTGCACAATCGAGCGTAATAATGAAGTACGTTTTGATGCCCGTCCCAAAGGAGGCGGGTGCGGGCAGGGGCGGGGGCGTGGCAGTCAACTACCTAACTAGAATGGACATGGACCCGAGGACATTTCTCGCTCAACTGTAAGCTTATGTGATTTTCGAGTTAAAAACAAAATTCTTACAGGAATGCCCCCCCAACCGAACCGGCATCACGTGACCCCCAACTCTCCCTTGGCATGACGGGACTTTTTGGTTTATTTTCCGTTTCGTTTTCTGGTTTTGTGTGCCTCGATTTGTTTGTCTGTTTATTTGTTGTGGGGCCCAGCCCCGCCAGCTCACCCCATATTGGTGCACATTTCATTGCTCCCACCCCATAAGTGGTGTTGCCACATTAGAGTTGAAGGAGTTGACCACCCGTAATTTTGTGGCTTACTCCAAACGCTGGATTTGTGCAGTCATCTTATGATTTTACAAGTTTTTAAGCTAGACAAACGATTATGGAAAGTTATCGATATCAGTTTTAAACAACGGATGGCAACCCTGAATCAGGCAACCAAGGAGGGCCAGACTTTGCACTCAAACAGTAGGTACACTCAAAAATGATCATTTAATTGGATCTTCAAGCAATTTCAAGCAGTGACAAAAAGAGGGTAATCTCGTATCTGCTCAATCAATTAGGGTTTATAAGAACCCTAGGGCAAGATATACTTAACAAGGTACTCTCTTTACTAGACAGCGGATTTTGCATATTTGCATATTTTGAACCGCTTGTCGGATCTTATTTCAGATTGCACACATCTTATTTTTATTGGAAAAAAGATGTAAGTCCGCTAAATATACTTAGAAATTGCATATTTGCATATTATAATATGCAAAATATGCAAAATATGCAGAATATGCAAAATATGCAAAACCTATGTTATATGAAACTCCATGTTACAGATCACATATTATCCTGGTAGGCCAGGGTTACTAAAAAGGTCAACAACAGAAAATGAGTGATAAAAAATACTTTTGATTTATAAACGGATAAAAAATTTGCTATAAAACTGTTTTGAAATACATTTTTCCATATGACCGGCGTCAGTTGCTCAGGGTTCGGAAGTTATTTTCGCGAGTAATTTTAACCTATTTACCGTGACTGTCGACTTTTATAATCGCGAAATAATACGGATCTCCATGGTAACAAGACCGCTAATTACTTAAGAAACTGCTCTTCAAATCCGCAAATGGCCACACATAGTAACATTGTCTTGAATTTGACAATACCAATACTAAAGAATATAGTCAAGATTATAGGAATCGTTTTAAACCACTTTCCGTTACCGACTCATCATTAAATAGAGGAAAAATACCAAAGAGGATCAAAAATAGTAACAATTCCAAACAAAATGTACTCCCTATAGAGTGAAAAATGCTAGGATCAATGCATAAGAGCCATTCGAAGCTAAGGGTTTCGGACCGTTGGATCCGGACCGTTGGATCCGACTTTCGGACCGTTGGATCCAACCATTTACGCGTCTACAATCGCCATCAACCCTTAATGATTCACAAAAATGTTGCAAATTTTGCAAAAAACCAAGCTCAAATAATAATTTTTGACTATACGGCTCCTATATATACATATGTACTCGTTTACTATTGCCGTCTCTTAAATCTTCAAAATTATCTTTAATCATATGGAGAATTGGCAAATTTCGCGATTCTTTGAGCCGTTCCATCTACATCTAATATTTACCCGTCTACATTGCCATCCATCAAATATTCATAATCAGGGGTGCCACAGAAACCTCTTTCAACCAAATTCCAACCGAATTCTAATTCTTAGGTGCCACAGAAATTTCTTTTGATTGGTTTCAAACCTCTAATGTTTTGTTAGGAGATTGTGCAAAGCTCTTTTCTCACTAGCGTCTTTTGTCGAAGTGGCGCCCTCTACAAGACAGCTAGCGGACTAAGGGATGGAAACTAATACTTCATGTTTGGCGCCAACAATTTTTAAAATTTTACATAACATTGGTGGAGAATGCGACTTAAAATTTAATTATTATTAAAAAATGCATCATAAAACATATAACACAATCAAAAAATTTCAGTTAATCATTAAATTAACCCACATCTAAAATAAGGGAAATTTTTGGCGAGATTCAGCCCTGTTTTTAGAGATGGAACATCAATTGTAACATCTGGTTTTCCAACTAGATTTTCTAATTAGTAAATGAAATTTTTAGAAGTTCTGTGGCACCAACGAATTTTTCGGAGAGATTTACAAACCAACCGTCGTCAAAATCTCTAGAGATTTTGTGGCACCCCCGCAACCCTTTTTTCTATGCGCTCCAAACAAATCAAAACCCAAATGATCAAAGCACACGCTCTCTTTATAATAGCCGAACACTTTTGTGCCCCGCTCTTGTGTTTTCTGTTTCGTAAGTTCGCTTGAGCAAAACAAACGAGTCTGTCCGCCAATGACAACTGAGAGAGACACTTTTGAGCGAGTGCTCAGGAAACAACTGTCTGCAAATGAGCAAAACACTTAGGGCCGTTTTCTCATGTTCCTGTTTTTGCTCAAATCGAAATCCACCTAGATTTTGCAACTAGGTGGTTTTCGTGCAATTGGTTGTCTCATGCAGATTGATTATGAGTTTGGGCATTTGCACTACGGTCACACCGGCAGGTCTGAAAGGGCGTTAAAAGTAAGTTGGCAGCCCCATCGGACTCGCTAGTTTGTTGATATATCCCTTGCGCGCCAATTTTAAAAAAAGAAAGCAAGCATTTCACAGAGGTGGAAAATTTTTTTTCGCAAGCACTTGTAACGATGGTTGGAGATTAAAAGAAATGACTATAGCAAAAAATGACACCGGCAAAATATTTAGACAAATTTTTTATGAAAGTTTTGCTATATAGTCCAAATTAGGGAACTTTTCTGTTTAATTTGATCAAATTAATTGCATATATAACCATAGTTTAAGTTTTAAATACAGTAAAATCAATAATCAAGACAATTTGAATCACATTTTGGCCAAATTAGTTGCCTGTGTGAACTCAGCATAAGCAATTACCTAGGTTAATTAGTATATGCATCTGTCTCTTTAGCAATGTCTGCAGGTGTCTTTTATACCAAAGGCACATACAATATTTTCAATTTTTGGTTTAATTATTAACAATTCAGATTTAACTGTTTTTTGCAGCAGTTGTCTTTTTATTTCAAAATTTTTTAAGTGTGACCATATGCGCGCAGTCACAAAAATACTTAATATGAATAGTCATGTACATTGTTTTCAAATCAATGAGGATGAAGTACATTGCTACGAAATCCATCTAGATGGTTAGCCTTGAACATGAGCAAACGAAACGCAACAAATCCACCTAGATTTGCAAAAACAGCAACATGAGAAAACGGCCCTTAAAGTGTCAGGAAAAAGTGTTATTTGCTTTGTTTGGCGGTTGGCTCGTGTATATGCAATATTCATATACATACATATTATATTTTATTTATTATATGAAACATGAACTATATGAAACATAACTATGATTTTTTTAGACGTTAAGCAATAAGAAATTTTAATATTTTCAGCATGTTAGAACATCCACCCACTTGTGTGAAATTGGTGGGGGTAAATTTTCTGCTGATTAGCTTCAAACTTAATTTTAAATATAACACATTGAAAACTATGGAATAAGTGCCGTCTATAAATGCTTGTTTATTTATGTTTATTATTAATTAAGATTAAAGCTTAATAACTAACGAAAATAGATTTTGTTCGCATTTAGAGAGCTAAAGTTTTGATTTAAAATATATTGATAGTTTAAAAATAATAATTAGTTTCTTCATACTCCACATTACTTAGATTTATTAAGAATTAAGCTTAACGACTAACAAAGAATTTAAATTTTCCGCACTTAAGGAGCTACGTTTTTCATTTAAAATATAATGTAGCGCTGAAAATGCTCTTTCCACCGACACCTGAGTTGCCGGTGTAGCTAACCACCTGGGCGAGGGGGCACAAAATGGGTGATTTTAGCTTCATGTCGTTGAAAAACTGAAGAATGTTGTTATTTAATGGTAGCCGGCCATTAGTCACATCGAAGTTTTCGATATCTGTATAAACTCTTAAAAAGTTTTTCATTGACGGGCTCTTCTTGGGCTCAGGACAACGGCTGAACACCATCCAAATATGTGGGAAAGCAGAGACTTTTCTTCTGAAGCACAGGTGTCACTTATAGAAGATGTTTCTTCATGAGGATTATTGATTTCCAGCTCAGAGTTTGAAGACATATTTTGTTGAGTGCTATGGAGCTTGAAAATTAAATTGAAGATTTAGTTAATGTTTTTGATATTCAAATTTACTACATTTGTGAGCTTTTGACAATGACAATTTTATTTGTTAACATAATTTCTCAAATCTACAAACAATAAACAGCAATATAACATGTATATAGACAATAGACTGGACCAGAACTTCAACCACAATTATATATATTTAAATTTGATTGTCTTACTTTCTTCATTTCTAGAATACGGTATGCAACTCTTTTTAAATTTTTGTTTTGCCAACATTTTTTGTTGGTCAGTTAATATTATGTTAACTCGTGGATCCATGAATACCGCAGCTAGCAGTGCTTCATTTTCTAGCAACTTACACTCCCGTGTTTTGAGCTGGGCTAGTAACTTTTATACTCTGTACCGAAGGTACATAGAGTATAATAAGTTTGTGCAAAAGTATGTAACAGGGAGAAGGAATCATTTCCGACCCTATAAAGTATATATATTCTTGATCAGCATCAACAGCCGAGTCGATATAGCCATGTCCGTCTGTCCGTCTGTCCGTCCGTCCGTCTGTCCGTCTGTCCGTTCGTCTGTCCGTCTGTCCGTCCGTATGAACAAACAGATCTCAGAGATGGTAAGAGATAGAGGTTTGGCACGTATGGGACAAATGCTTCTTATACTTGCAGGCAGATCAAGTTTATTTTCAATTTTTGCCACGCCCCCTCCCGCCCTCATTGATCCTAGGAGGTCTTGGGACATTTTATGTGCCGATCGTAATGATGACGCCCATTCCTTCAGCCCGATTTCATCAGAATTGGTTAATACAATTCTACCATCTCGACTTCCATCGTTAATTCTGATTTGAATACAATTCTCATTTTTGTGTAGTATAAAATCGGACGAAATATCCTCAACTTGGTCCATGAATATAAGTTCCGGTTTGTTATTTCCGCTTTCCGAATGGAGTTCCAGCCGGTTTGGATATAATTTGGCGTATTTAGTTTGCCACAATGAAGCGAAAGATCCTCCCAGCTTTTTTATGTACCCATGTAAAATACAATCCGATTCTTTTTCGTCAGTATCAAAGTGTTGCTTCTGCTTTGATTTCTTTTTTTGTTCGATTTTATCGGTTTCTACGTTGATTGTTTCAAATACTGTTTCGGATACTTCTTGTTGCCACCTTTCAGATATAGTCAAAGAGAAATGTTATATAAATCTTGGTCAGTGTCATTCAACTTAATGCCTTTAATATCTTCTTCATCAAAAGATCCAATATCAAAGGCATCAGCGGCATTCACTTCCCCCCGCGGAGGAACCAATGGAGGAGTATATTTTTGAATATAGACTTGATGCCAATCTATTCCACAAAAAAAAATTATGCATTTTGACTTCATCCGCTCCATTTCCCATGCAGCCAAGGCGTTTAGGCACATCTTTGAAGAAGCATTTCCAATAAATTCCTTAATTCCGCAGAAAATGAGTCCGGAAGTTCAACATTCATTGTTAATGTCATTCCATCAATCTCATGTTTATCTTTGTTTTATGTTGTCGAAATGGTGAATGTCCCTTTAGCAATTTGTACAGCATGCATCCGAAACTAAACTAGTCAGCACAAGAATCATACGATGTACCCTTAGACAATACTTCGGGCGCCATGTAACCGTGAGTTCCCACAGAAGCATGCGGTTTTTTTCTTGAAAAATCACAGGCCAAGCCCAAATCAGAAATGCGAATGTGCCCATTTTCATCGAGCAATATATTGGCAGGTTTTAGATCGCGGTACACAATGCATCGCTTATGCATATGTTCCAGTCCCAGAATTACCTCGGCTGCATAAAATTTCATTTCGTCCTCGCTAAATACTCCATGCCGCGAGAGATGGTAATGCAAATCCCCGCCATTCATTAAATCTAATATGAAACACAGTTTATCGGGTGTGTGAAATGCGTATGTCATACAGACTATAAATGGACAATCAATTCCGGTGCTAACAGCTTGTAACATATTACGTTCATTCAAAGCCAGCATTTCGCCTTGCTTCATTTTAATACGTTTTTTATCTAAGCATTTCACTAGCGCACATTTTTCCAGTGTCTGCTTTTCGGCATCCATAAACTTCTCCAAAACCTCCGCGGCCAATTATTCTTTTGCACGCTAAAATCGTTCATTGTTAGTTGAATATTGAGCTCCAGGTTTTTCCATTGACAAAACCTTGTAAATTTGTCACTTTCTAAAACTTTTTAAATGGTCTGCCTTTCAGTTGAGTAAATATCTCCTCCCCATATGGTTCGAATAAATCCATTGGCACTTCATTTTTTAATAAATATTTTTGAACACTAGCCACAGCGTCTTTGGAGTATTCATATGTGTGAGAGAGCATTTCCTCATTATAAAATTGTCATAAATTTCTCTGGCCAATTTTTTTCCGTTCCTCATAACACTCTGTTTTTTCAAAGCTTTTGATCTGTTCGTAAAACTTTAGCTGTTGAATGGGTTCTTCCGAATCGTTTTCACAGAAGTCTTTAAAGAGTAAGTAACCTAAGACTTCATTGAAGATTTTGTGAAAGTTCAGTTCATTTTCCTTTTCTAGATATTTGTACATTACGCTTCTTACACTGTGATCTGGCAAAATTAATTTCTTGCTGGCCCTTGCAGCTGGAGTACATTTCGACTTTTCCATCGCCATCAAATAGCCTCACATCTGCTAGTACAGCTTCCAAATCCGCCATAATTTTTCAATGTTTATGAGTTTTGTATAAATTTTGGCCATGAATAATTCGATTTTATTCTCGTTTCACGCAACGTATTTGGTGTGGACGTATCTTCTTCTTGCCAGTTGCCATTCACACTTGTTACAAATCGACGAAACACATACAATTCAAAATCAACCGTTGTCTGAACAACACCGCAAGTTCTTGTCTCCGTTTAATTAAACTTTAAAGTAAAAAGTAAAAATGTCTCTGTCGCAATTGCTGTCTCTGGTCGATGAGTTGCAGGAGCCCCGCAGCCCCATCTATGACTTCGGTTTGGGTCTGCATCCGCATGCCCCAATTTTGTACACCTGGTGTGAAAAATCATAATGCTGTAATTAAAAATTTTCTTTTATATTAAAGGCAATTTATATTCGCTGTCTTTAATTTAAATCTTACCTAAAAGATTTGATCCAGCTCAATGTCGTAATCTTCAAGGATCTCCAAAATACTTTGTTTAATGTGGGCCGGTGTGCGACTGCCGTAGTTGGATCATTCCTAAAGTCTTTACGACGATCTCGATTTTGGAGTTAGCTGAGCGAATCATTTGCAGATTTACACCTAGAATAGATTTGTCCATTCTAGTGGCCACATCAATTTTAAGGGAGATTAACTTCCCCTTTATTATGGTCATATCTTCAAATATTTCTGAATGTTTTGAGGTCAAATGCCGCCTCAAATTGGTTATGTGCGTTCCAGTCAATTTTACACCACATATGTTGCATTCTGACTTATTAGTTGCAGCGTCAAATTTAAAACAAACATGAACTTTTTTGTTTTCTGCACGACCCATTTTACGCACGATTAAAATTGACCCAATCTCATTTAATTCACTCAGACATATGACGATGATTATACTGATTTGTACAAAGATCGTTGACTGAGAAACACACACACAGGCGTCACACACACATTTAAAGAAGACACTTTGAACGCTTGCTCTCGGCAAAATTATCAGTAAAAGACATGAGCAAAAGAGAGGCGAAAAAAACGCTCTGCGGCTGAGCGAAAACAGTTGTTGAGCAAAACAGAATTGAATGTGTCTTTTCGGTCTCTCCACTCGTTGTGTCTGTAACAAAACTGTTTTTCGCTGACAGGCTGAAGGTGTTGACAGATTTTTGCGAGCTCTGATCATAGGTCATACGAAAAATTGGGCAATTTTTGGATTATTCAATCAACGCCTCTTATTTATTAACGCCTGCGCTTTCATAAGTACTCAAATAAAAATTTGACAAATTTCGCGGTTTTTAGTCTACACCTCTTATTTACGCGTCTTCAATTGCTATCTATTCAATCTTCACGATTATCTTCGGTCCGTTGATTTTCTTGGCCACGCATCTTTATGATACTTATGAAACTCAAATGTTAATATTTAATATGTAATATTCCTTTACAGTATTTACTCGTTTACTATTGCCGTCTATTAAATGTTCATAATAATCTAAGCTCTTATGAAAAACGTAAAAATTTTCCAATATATTAGAACGCTCACTATACCTTTCATTTGCCTGCGCCTGCGGTTTTTTAAATACTCATGAAATTTTGTCGAATTTTGCGGTGTTGGACCATTAAATTCTTATAAGAAAATGTTCAACTTTCGTGATTTTTTGATCGATCGGTCTTCAATTTCTATTTTAAGCGTCTATATTGGCCATGTATCTAATACTTATTATAATTTTCATTTATTATACATTTTACATATTTGGCATATTTTTTACATATTTTGCATATTTTTTGCATATTTTGCATATTTTTATACCCTTGGAGAGGGTATATTAAAATTGTCCAGATGTTTGTAACGCACAGAAGGAAGCATTTCCGACCACATAAAGTATATATATTCTTGATCAGCATGACGAGCTGAGTTGATATAGCCATGTCCGTCTGTCCGTCCGTCCGTCCGTCCGTCCGTCCGTCCGTCTGTTTCTATGCTATCCCCTCCGTCAGTTTTAAAGCTATCTTAACCAAACTTTGCACGAAGTCTTTTAGTACAAATACGCTGCACATTTGTCGGAACCGGCCGGATCGGATGACTATAGCATATAGCTGCCATAGGAACGATCGGTTGAAAAAGTAGTTTTAGTGAGAAAAACTTTTTTGTTTTCGATGCTATCGCTCCCAACCGTCGTATTTATAAGTTTTCTATGATTTCACATAATTTCACCGAAATTTGTCAAAATCGGACAACTATATAGTATAGCTGCCATACAAAATATAGGTCTGAAAAAAGTCTTAGTGAGAAAAACTTTTTTGTTTTCAATGCTGTCGCTCCCAACCCCCGTATTTATAAGTTTTCTATGATTTCACATAATTTCACCGAGATTTATCAAAATCGGACAACTATATAGTACAGCTGCCATACAAAAGATAGGTCTGAAAAAAGTCTTAGTGAGAAAACTTTTTTGTTTTCAATGCTATCGCTCCCAACCCCCGTATTTATAAGTTTTCCATGATTTCACATAATTTCACCGAAATTTATCAAAATCGGACAACTATATAGTATAGCTGCCATACAAAAGATAGGTCTAAAAAAAATCTTACTGAGAAAAACTTTTTTGTTTTCAATGCTATCGCTCCCAACCCCCGTATTTATAAGTTTTCTATGATTTCACATAATTTCACCGAGATTTATCAAAATCGGGAAACTATATAGTATAGCTGCCATACAAAATATAGGTCTGAAAAAAAAGTCTTAGTGAGAAAAACTTTTTTGTTTTCAATGCTATCGCTCCCAACCCCCGTATTTATAAGTTTTCTATGATTTCACATAATTTCACCGAGATTTATCAAAATCGGACAACTATATAGTATAGCTGCCATACAAAATATAGGTCTGAAAAAAAGTCTTAGTGAGAAAAACTTTTTTGTTGTCAATGCTATCGCTCCCAACCCCCGTATTTATAAGTTTTCTATGATTTCACATAATTTCTCCGAGATTTATCAAAATCGGACAACTATATAGTATAGCTGCCATACAAAAGATAGATCTCAAAAAAGTCTTAGTAAGAAAAACTTTTATGTTTTCAATGCTATCGCTCCCACTTTGTACAGATCTATGTTATATACTACCACACAATTTTGTCAAGTTTGATTTAAATCGGATGACTATAGCATACAGCTGCCATAGGAACGATCGGTCCAAATGTAGTTCTAGTGAGAAAAACTTCTTTGATGAATATATCGTATAGCCATATATCAAACTGGCAGCATATATCATGCTCCAAGGGTATATAAACTTCGGTACAGCCGAAGTTAGCTTCCCTCTATTTTTTTACATATTTTGCATATGCAAAATATGCAAAATTTGCATATATTGAATATGCAGTTTTCAATGGAAAGTGGGTTATTTAATTAGTATAAATCCTAATTTTCACCTCAATCTGCCTTTATTTAAAAAGTTGCATAAAATCCGCTGTCTACTCATTACTATCTCGCTCTCTTTGACAATTATACGTAGTTGTGAGAGAACAATATCTTGCCCTACTATACAGCAATAACATCCACAAAAGTGTGGGAAGCCCAAATCCTAACGGATGGATTATGAACAAAGGCGCAAGTTAAAGACCAATTGGTATCTGCAACGAACTGCAGCGACATTTTAACCACAAGCTCGAGTTCTCCCCAGAGAAAGTACAAATTTTTAAAATTTTATACAAATTTGTTTAATTCGCTGTTTTTAGTGTTGTTTATAGATCGTCATCAGCGTTCGTCTGAGCCTATTGTATTTCGCAATCGACTTCCAGTATTTTGACTTCTATCGGCAGTAGGACTGGCACGGCAACAAGCTCCAGATAGCGATCACCCGTCAATTTGCAATCCAGACAAAGGAATGGCCACTTGAAGTTATTATTGGTAAAAAGGTAAAACTGGCTATACAGCTCCTAAACGGGGCCAAGCCAAGCTTCTCTCAATCTCTTGGCGTGTGTGCTTTAAATTTTTCGCACAAGAGGCAGGGACCTACAGTTTAACGCCGGATCGAACGGCAAAGTTTGAGAAATTGCTTATTCATGGCTAGTTACTTCACAGCTGGCGCCACTAAGCTGGTGAAGGTGACCGTATGTGTAAAAGCTATTTTCTAAAGAAAGAAAAAACTTTTATTATTAGATGTTCAGAGGCGGGATCGAACCCACGACCTCCCGCCCAGCAGTCCAGCACACTAACCACTGGGCCACAACGCCACTTATTATTGGGTTTCGCCAAAATGTCAGAGAAGTGAAGTTTTTTCTTTCGTTGGAAATGAAGGTGCCTTATTTTCCTTCACCTTGATGCCGCACAGCACAGTAGATAGATTTTTGCATCCAATCACCAAATCCCGCTGCCAGTTGGACACATTCTTAAAGGTGACACGCCAGGTCAGTTTTGGGACACGGTCGGCCAAGAGAAGTTCGGTGGTCAGCAGCACTTCTTATTCGTTCAGGGTCAGTCAACGGCTCAGCAAAGTCTGGATATGCCCAGTGGTTATATCTGCTGTCAGTCATTGAAAATAAATCAAGACGTACGTATTCAGCTCCTTGATTTTGAATACTTGAGAAAGACAACGGAAAACACAATTAATTTGGGTCGTGCGAGTTTGGATAGCCCACTTTCCAATGCGTTTCGGCTAGAGATGGCAACTCTGGAAAGACCACTTTTATGACGCGACACATAGCGGCGAGTTTCAAAAAAAGTATGCTTGTAGCCATTCTGGGTGTGGAGAGTGTTCCACACCACTCGCGGTGTCATACTACTACATTCAGGGCCAGTGTGTGAGCTCATAATGCCATCATCATCATGTTACCGGACACTGGCCCTGACTGTAGTAACCCAGCATATTTCTTTTGGAACTGCCGCTTATATGTCGCCTCATAAAGTGGTCTTCCCAGTACACTCATCGCCGACAAACACGCATTTGAAAGTGGATAAATCCAAACTCGCCCGATCCAAAAAAATTGTGGTTTCAGAAGTCTTTCTAAAATATTCCCATTCAAGGAGCTGAATCCGTATTGCTTGATTTATTTTCAACGACTGACGCCAGGTTATTTTTTCCACTTCAACGTCAACGTGAAATTGAATTTTAAAACGAAGACTACTTAAACAAATGAAAAATGAACAATTAAAATAAAAATTAACTCTGTCCCTGATGAATCCAAAAAAGAATAATAACGCATGATACAATAACTACAACAACTCGAATGAAAAAAAATATATCGGACCTTTGGGCTGAAACACACAGGAAAAACAGAACCATACAGTCGATGACACAAAATTAAAGCTAAGGTGAGTATCGGTAGGATATTAGTAAAGAATATTTAACTGTGGACCAGTGTTGCCAAAATATGAGGTGCGAAAGGCTAAAAAAGTAACTAAAAGTCAAAACTTAAGAAATTTTTGTATTTAAACTAAAATAAACGAGAAAGGCAAAGCTAACTTCGTCTGTACCGAAGTTTTGATACACTTGAAATAGCTTGTCTCAACGGTTAGCGACTTCGACCAAACTTCGCAGATCAGCTTAAAAACATTATATTTTACCCATGACCGTGTTTGAGAGCAGTAATATTGAGAACTAACCAGTTTTTCTCACTAAAACCTATTTTTCGAACGAACATTTGTATGGCAGCTACAAGAAGTAGTCATTCGATCCGGTCGGTTCCGACATATTAGCAGTGTGCAGTAAAAAGAAGACTCTGTGCAAAGTTTCAGCTCGATAGCTCCAAAACTGAGGGACTAGTTCGCGTAGAAACAGACAGACGGACAGACGGACAGACGGACGGACGGACAGACGGACAGACGGACGGACAAAGCTTAATCGACTCAGCTCGTCATGCTGATCAAGAATATATATACTTTATGTGGTCGGAGATGATTCCTTCTATGCGTTGCAAACTTCTGGGCAAAATTATAATACACTTTTCAAGTGTATAAAAATATCTTAAAAAACACTTTTGATGAAAGAAGAGATAAAAATAATACTTAAAATGCGGTCTGCTAACAGCTCTTAAGACAGAATGTCCATCGCCGCAACTGAATCGAAGCAAAAACAAGCATAAAATATTTTGGTTCTAAACAAAAAATGGCTAGTCTTGGTTTTGAGCTGATCTGAAGGGAAGGTTGAGATTTCGTCATAATCAGCATCGTCATAACGCATATTATGCGAATTTTTGGCTTGTCAAAATTTAACCCACAAATTTTTCTGTCGAGTCAAAGTGGGGGAAATTTTGCAATATCTGCGCAGTCCATACTTTCGAAAAAATATTAAATGGAGATGCGGGGTTCTGAGCCACGGGGGGTTGTAAGCCACGCGAATGTTCTTATTATTACCTATCTTTTGACAAGCAACCTATGAGTCCACACGTTCTTTAAGTTTGTGCACCAGAACGCTTTAAAAAAAAAACTTTTTTTTTTCATATAAGGACAAAAAGGATTCACGGAACTCAATCCGCTTACTAATTTTTATGAGGTTACCGGAACAGGAAAAAAACAGATTGCCAGTTGGCTGGAGGTTCGAAATGTCATAAAATCACTTTTTATACACTTGAAAAGTGTATTATAATTTTGCCCAGAAGTTTGCAACGCATAGAAGGAATCATCTCCGACCATATAAAGTATATATATTCTTGATCAGCATGACGAGCTGAGTCGATTAAGCTTTGTCCGTCCGTCTGTCCGTCTGTCTTCTTCAGAGTCTTCTTTTTACTGCACGCTGCTAATATGTCGGAACCGACCGGATCGGATGACTACTTCTTGTAGCTGCCATACAAATGTTCGTTCGGAAAATGGTTTTTAGTAAGAAAAACTGTTTTGTTCTCAATATTACAGCTCTCAAACACGGTCATGGGTAATATGTAATGTTTTTAAGCTGATCTGCGAAGTTTGGTCGAAGTCGCTAACCGTTGAGACAAGCTATTTCAAGTGTATGAAAACTTCGGTACAGACGAAGTTAGCTTTGCCTTTCTCGTTTTTAATATAAAATGAAAAACCCGAACAACAAATGATGAGCAAGGTTCATGCATCTTTGATAAAAATCAAAATTTACAAAACGAAAAAATATTTATTTTTGACGAAGTTATTTTGGAAAAATAAAACTATGATCACAACCCCCATCTTCCCCTTTATAAAAAAATTTTGAAAATTTTTTTAACCACCCTTAAAACAGGGCTGCACAATGGTTATTTTAAGGTAGTAAAGCTAACTTAACCCTGTAAGTAGACTAATTTTTTAATTGGGTGAGGAAATTTTTTTTTTGGTATTCGCACGAACGAGCGGCTGGAGAGTCAAGACAGGCATTTTCGCGCGACGAGTTTCTGTGAGTGATGCAAGCCGGCAATTGCTTGTCGATGGAGTTTAAATAAATCTGAGGTCTCTTAACCTTTATTAGAATGATTTGGTTTCGGAACAGATGTTAGACAGCTGTTGTTGCTTAGTCGCAACTAAAAATCCAAGGAATCGAAACAAATTTTCAATTATTTTTCAAACGCAAATGAAATTTGTAACAAATCCTTGAACTTTCAGACGACCGGAAAAGGACAACCGCAACTGGAGAGCCTTTAATTTGGCTAAGTGACCGCAGAGCTAGTGGACCCACCCATCAAAGGAAAGTGCATTCAAGCTGACTTAAGGGGCAAACAAAGGATTATTTGATGAATTAATATTTGTATCATAAATGTATGCATTTTTTTTTTTTGGCTTACCCAGCCAAAGGGGGGTAGGGAGGGGGTTAGGGGAAAATCAATTTAAGTCAAAATTAGATTTTCAAAATCAACAACACACTCTCCACACACACACACACACACACACACATGACTGAGGGCAAAAGTTTAAATATGAGTTTGGCAAAAGAAAAGGAGGAAAACACGAGGAAAAGTTTTGTGAGGCGTAAATATTTTGTGGCAGCCTGCGTTCACAGGACCTGTTTATCCTTTTTTTTGAGGCAAAGCACGAAAATTGCCATACCCCAGTGTTTGATTTATGCCGGTTGAATTTTAAAATTTTTTTTTCCTTTTCTTTGGCCCAAAAGAAGAAAGCGCACGCCAAATCCGATTAAGTTTTCAGACCCCCAGCCACCACCATGCCAGGTCATGTGAGTGTGCAAAGAGTTTTAAAAAGATCAAAAAAAAAAAAAAAAACAAGAATACTTGGAACAGTTTTCAATCTCAGAACAACGTCGCGGGTTTTGTTTCCCTTTCCACACAGAAAGGATTCAATTTTCGGAGTAAAAACTTGCCACAACAAATCAAAGCCTTTGAAGTGTGTGGATGACAACAAGGAAGGGTTTCACTCTATAATACTATGACAAGTAGTTAGACCAACCGACTGACTGAGTCCATAACGTACAGGCCAAACCGATGCACCGATGCAGCTCAAATTGTGACCAAATCTTGTTCAGAAAGTGTTTGAGAATAACCGAAAAATCTCTTTTAGAAAACTGAAATTTTTTCCAGACTAGGAAATAAGCAGTAAGTTTTCAAACTTGTATGCTAAAGTCTATTAAAGCCAACCAATTTCTGTCCTTTTTGTACAATTTTGCCTTCGTTCGTGTTGGCATTTTTATGACTCTACCGCCTGGCCTGGCTTGGCCTGGCGTTTGGTAATTGGAAGGTGAACCTAATCATTAATGACTTTCGTCAACTTGTCAACGCACCACAAATGTCATAATAGATTCGTTCACGCTTTTTGTTTACCACAACAACAACCTCTGCCCCCCTACCCCTTAATGTGCTCAATGATTTGATTTGCTGATACCTCAGGGTAGTTAAGCTTCTGGCTGCTAATTACCACAACAACAACAAAGAAAACTACCCCAACTCCAACTTATTTATGGTCCTAGATCACTTTATGCTAATGAATGTTGAAGTCAAACAAAATCAAAAGGCCTTGAAGATGTCCAAATTTGCAAATCAACTCATGGTCATCTATCACGGCCTTCTGAAAATGTTTCACTTTAGTTTTCAAATTGTAATGTTGAATCCCAGGCACTTCAATTAGAACTGAAGTTGGTGTCGAGCTGAGTCTGAAGATGGAAGCCTGACGTTGGAGCGAAAATAAAGCTCAAGTTGAGTAAAAGCTTTGCAAGCTTTTGATTAGGGTCTAGCGCGTGAATTGATCGTGATTAATTGGATCAATCACACAGAGAAAAATAAATAAAAAGCACGATTTTTATATTCCGCTCTCTCAAAGGAACGGTTTAGGCTTGTCACGACAGCTGCATCTTAGCGCACACGACTATCAAGCATTCGCCTTGAACACTCGGCAAGCAAAAAAACCCGGTGGTTCAGAAGGCCGTTAGCTTAGAACGGAAAGTTCGTGGGATAGAGAGAGGCTTCTATTTGAGGCTGCCAACCGATCCGTAACCAAACCGAACTGGACCATGGTCCGAGCCTTCTAAATCTATTATCTCCCATACCTGAGCTCAAACCCGACCTCCTATATGTTAAAAAAATGTATGGTTAAAAAATTTTTTTTTAATTTTTGTTAAATAGAACTTGAGTATTGCGGGCTCGAGGTCAAGTAAAACACACAGATGTGTATCTTGTATTTTCAATATATTTCGGTTGCTCCTCGGTAACCATCTTCAGGGACACTACTAATTTTGATTTTCTCAAAAAGCACAAAACATTTTTACATACAATTGTTTTACACGTCTGTTCCGTTCGGCGTGGAGTTGGATACTGAGAAGTTATTGTTTGGTCAGTAAGTGTCTGTATAGATGGGTACAGTTTTCTGTGTCCGATTTGTAGTTAAGCCACTTGTCAGTGTGTGTGTCTATAATATCCCTCTATTTCTGTCGGGGTCAATTGCGACAAATTCATCGACGCTGCATTGTTGAATTGGCGACAGTCCCTTCGTCGACGCCAAAGGTATGCAGACAGCGTCGACGAAGAGCATCAGCGCGAGAGCAAGAACTGATTGCGCTGAATAGGAATGCAACGAATGTCAAAATACACTTGCAATTGTTATGCAATAACTGTTATCTAATTGTTTTTTTACTGCATTTGTATTGTATATACAACGCGAGGATTGCACTTATTCGAGAAGTAATGTATTTAATTATTAATATATATTTAACCTTACTTAAGACTTCTGAATATATTAAAAAGGGTATTCAAGCGCCGTAATGAAAATTGTATAAAAAGGTGTGAAAGGCACGCTCCAATAGTCTGATCTAGCTAATTCCGCTATATTGTTCCTTCGTATGTATGCATACTCCTTTTGTTTTGTACTGCCGGCAAAATCCCTTCAACTTGTGGACAGAGGCACGTCATAAACAATATTAAATAAATAAATTATTGTAATAGTCTCTGCACACTGAGCACATTTTAGAGGAACGTTTGGAATTTGATGATGATGTGAAATTGAAATTTACACGCCACATCTAACATCCCACATCTGTCAGTCAATGTCTCAGAAATTACACAAAAATATATGGAGAAAAATAAATTGGCATGAAATTTATTTAACATTTGCTCAACAATATCAGACTTATAAATCTCTTGGAGGGGATTAAAAGGCAGATATTATTGGTCCTTATCCCGAAGGAACACTATTTGGTCGTTTTGCAATATATTTTGCGAGTTCTTATGCTCCAGTATCTTTCTAGCTAATTTAATCAGCATCAGATCTCAGGCATTTTTGTACTACACTACTCCACAGCATTATTCCCCCCAAACTCCAAACCAACTTTTTCTAAAGTAAATTGACCCGCTGATCACGAAAATCACCATATAAAAAAATTTATCGACGCGTTATCGAGATAAAATCTAAACAGTTTTTCAATTTTCCAAAAGTTGCCTCCTTAAACTCTCATAACTTTTTTGTTTTTCAATCGGTTTGAAGGCTCTAAACTAATTTTAAAAAGAAAACACTTGGCCAAACAGTTTGTTCTCTGACAAAAATGAGCTGGGATCTGTGCTGTCGGAGCTATGGGCTCAAATAAGAGAAAAAAAAAAAAAATATTTAATTTTGCTAAATTTCAAAATTTATCGAAATTAAGACGCTTGTAGATCATAACTATCCAAAATTGTTATGTTTTTTTAATTGGACAGTAAAAACTATTCAATTTACTTTAAAATAAGATCTCACATACAGAAATCTGACATGAAATGGCTTTTTTATTCAAGTTTTGGTGAAAAAGGGCAGACTGACAAGTTTTCAAATTACTTCAGCATTTATAAAAACCAAATGATTCTTACACTCAAGAGTCAGATAATTTAATGTTCCCCTGATCGTACGTTACACTGTGAGGGTTTGACACTTAAGTGTGACGCTACTGGACGCAGGTAAACCGAACCTTAGTTGCTGTTAAAAATTATTATTGGCGTGTTTACCCCTAGAAAAATTATGGTTAATCTTAATTTAATTTCTAAGAACGTTTGGTAAATTAAGTCCAGAAAAGGCCAAATTGAAATAGCAAAAGAGCGTTAACTTAATGTTGCAATGTTTACGGGTTCGCATGTTAAAACTATCGAACGACATAACAAAATGGAGTCGCTTTAAATAACGTATTTAATTACTTCAAACTGTCAATAAAAATTAATGTGCTAATGGGGTTCCACAACTGTTATGGTAAATTGCCGTAAATTTCGCAAAGAAATCTTCAAAAGAAAAAAATAATGTATTTGATAATCTAATGGTTTAAAAGGGTACAACAAGAGATCCAGAGTTCCATGAAAAAATTGATACGAAATCTTCGATATTTCAGGCTAGTTTTTAAGGTAACCCTTGGTCTAGCCGAGCAATAATCAAAGATCCTTAATGGTCATTCCTACAGATTAATTCAAATTTTCATATAAAATTTTCAAATTCAAATAATTATAATTATATGATGCCTTGATAGTTATCAACAGTTTTTTCACAATGTCTCTCAAATTTCACTTTCTGATCTCGAGCCTTAACGCCTTTTATGAAAATTTGGGTGTCGCAGCGATGAGAAACGGAGAGGATTCACCATGAAATGATGTCAATTAAGCACTGGTACCAAGGCAACAGGGGGCTTTAATTATTGTCATGTACTCATCTGAGAGTCTCAAAAGAATCGCATTCTGCTACAAAAGTGGTGCCCTATATTTTGAAAGTGATTAAAATGAAATTTTATTGGGTTTGCAATAAATATGTTTTATTAAAATTGTTCTACGCCGGAGCTCACTAAAACCACTCAAAAACAGCCCACAGCTACATAAAAAAAGCCCCAGCGACATCTCCAAAGAAAACTATATTTGTCCATTTCACAAAAAAATCGTAAAAATCCACCTTTTGTCCGATTTCTGTGTGTAAGGTCTTATTTTAAAGTAAATTGAAAAATTTTACTGTCCATTAAAAAACCATTTATAATTTAGTAAGTTCTGAATCTACAAGCTTTTAATCTCGATAATTTTTGAGATTTAGCTAAATAATACAATTTTTTAGTTGTTTGAGCCCATAGCTTTAGCAGCACAGATCCCAGCTCAGTTTTGTCAGAACAAACTGTTTGGCCAAGTATTTTCTTTTAAAATTTGTTCAGAGCTTCAAACCGATTGAAAAACAAAAATTATGAGTTTAAGTGGAGCAACTTTTGGAAAAATCAACAAAACCGTTTATCGATAATATCTCGATAACGCGTCGATAAAATTGTTTCTATGCTGATTTTCGTGATCGGCGGGTCAATTTACTTTAGAAAAGTTGGACTTTTGGCCATTGAGGAAAATCGACTCTCATTTTGTCGAGCAGTGTTATAGGTGCATTTGCTGCTCAAAATTTCAGAATTCATATTAATTGGGTCCTCTGCGTAAAACTTGGAAAGACCTGCATCATGTCGGAATGGGGCGAGTCCCTATCATCAGTTTGTTACATGTTATCAATATGGTCCTTATACTAGCTTCTAGCATGGCGTTTGAAGTCTTTTTCCTGCTGACTAAATATATAAAATAAAAATATTTATTAATACATGACAAGTTTCTCTGCCACTACTTAATTTTATGAGGAACGTGTGGAATAGAAACACATTTTGCTTCAAGATATGAATCTTCAGATGTTGCTCAGTGGAAAAGCCTATAACGTGTAATAACAAATGTACAAATTTTAGAAAAAAGTATATAACTTAAAAATTATGGGTATAATTTTATTTATTAAACTAATTTTACTATTAGTATCTATACTAGGTTATTTAAACAGCTAAAAGCTGAATAAAACGCGTTCCTGAAGAACAAATCAATTAGCCTTATTCTTGTATTTGTATTCTTTTATAGTTATATTTTACCTGATGTTTGTCTTTTTTAGCTTAAGCATGGGAGCATGGCTGTAAGTGTTATTGTGTAGAATAGAATAAAATGATATTGAAATAAAATCAACGTAATATAAACTGAAATAATCTATATATACCCTGTAGTTCGGGAGGTCGCCAAGCCGGCTGGAGAATGTCAACCGGATTCTGGCTCCAGCTCTCCTTTACCATACCAGCTCTCATACCAAATTTTATATGGATGTACAAATCAGACTACCGCCGCCAGCGGTCAGACAAAAGTGTCAACCGAGCGGAAGGCTGTTTGGGTAAACATATGACGGACGGTATGGACTATACATAAACCAGGCGTGGTTCTCCCAAGATTAAAGAAAATAAAATTTTTGTTTTCCCTTTCTCTGTATTTTGAATCCATGAAAATCTTACTGAGTTTGAATGGATCCAATTAATTTTTCGTATTCCTTGTTGTAAAATAAGTATATACGTATTTTCAGCATTTTGCCAAATTCACGTAATTCATGGAAAAAACTGGTTGAAAAAATTACATATTTAAAATATTTAATTAATTTTTAATTAGCACTGTCAAAGCCATTGGTAATAATAATATTTTAAAAATCTGCAAATTAACATCTGAGCCAAAAACTCATCATTCCCATAAAAAAATTTTAACAATTTTTTGGTTTCAATTGTGGAAATAAATAAACAAAATTAATTGCCCATGAAAAGGACGTTTTTTTCTTCATTTTTTTTCTCAAAATTTGGTCATGTATTAGGAATTTTACATTAAGCTGTAAATGGGCAATCAATAGTTCAGAGTTATGGCCTTCTTCATTTATTTAAATTCACACAAGTCACTATTATACGGCTGAATTTTTAAAATCGCGGTTTTCCAACTGCTAAACTTCAATGTTTAAAATCTTAACTATTTTCAACCACACAAATATTATATCTTAAAATTAAAACCCATACTAAATCTGAAATATCGTTACTGAAAAGTGAATTTAAATTAATGAAAAAAGACCGTAACTCTGGAGCTATTAGTTGCTTACATTACAGCTTAAGCGAAAATTACAACTTTCCTGGATACCAAGACCAAATTTTGAAAAAAAATAGAAAGAAAAAAACGTCCCTTTCGCGGCAATTAATTTTGTTTACTTATTTTCGCGATTTGGAAACCAAAAAAATTATTAAAAATTTTAAGTGTCGAATAATTTGAAAGTTTGGTTCAGATGTTAATTTACAGATTTTAAATATTATTATCACCAATGGCTTTGGATAGCAAGCAATTGAAATTAATTAAATATTTTAAATATGCAAATTTTCAAATCCGCTTTCCCACAGTGCGTGAGATTTCGACGAAAATGCAGAAAAATACGTTATATACTATTTTTACAACAAAGGAATACGAAAAAATTAAATCGATCATTCAAAATCCCAATGGGCGATTTTTCGTGATCACCCATGTACTTTACTTCAGGGTCGAAATGTTTCCTTCTCCTGTTATACATTTTTAACTTCATAGTCACACCCCATTTTAATGGGTACGGGGTATAAAAGTGTATACTAAAGTCGTGCAAATGTATGTAACAGGCAGTGAGATCATTTCCGACCATATAAAGTATATATTCTTGATCAGCATCAACAGCCGAGTCGATATAGACATGTTTTCCGTCCGTCCGTCTGTCTGTATGAACGCGTCGATCTCACAGATGGTAAAAGATAGAGGTTTGACATGTATGGACAAATAGCTACTTTATCTGCACGCAGGTCAAGTTTGTTTCAAATTTTGGCCACGCCCCTCCCGCCACCTGAATTATAAAACGTTATATCTTACAGGTTTCAGGATTGACAATTCGTACCTTCTTAAATAGTTAGTAATTAACAAAATGGATCCATTTCCGCCGAAATATTAAAGATTCGAGGAACGGTTCTCAAGTTATGAGCAAAAAAGTGAATCTGAATGTCCCCGCTACCACACCCTTCCCACCCTCAAAAAATGTTCACATACTTTTTGCGATGGTCACACTAAGGAACGCAGGGAACACTTTGAAACATGTTTTTTCATGAGTAACGGTTATATCG
>JAEIFU010002540.1:0-42106 GCA_018904235.1 Lordiphosa stackelbergi
GTTAAATAAATGCCCTCTCGCACGACCAGATGGCAATCGACGATTAAGGAAAAGCAAATCCGCAAGGATACGCTGAGTGCACTCAACTTTGTCTGCATCTGACCGTCTTTCCTAAGTCTGACGATATATATATATGTAGGCAAAATTTAAGGGTAATGATACTGTGCTCGAAAGTAACATTGGACCGGCCACGCATTATTCAATTTAAGCAATCGGAGGAAAGGCTGGCAAGACTTAAAGTCAGTTCTTTCCAGGCTGTAACAGCAACTTCCCTGTCACCCATTGAGATTGAGAGACAGGATGTATGCTACTTCATAAAAGCCAATCAAATTGAACATCCTGTTCAATGCTTTCGCCTTATAATTAATTTTATATTATATATTATTATAACAATTTCGGGAGAATAATAATATTTACCAACATTAGGACAGGTGTTTCTGTTGAGTGTAAACGTCAGAGTTTACACTTTTGCTCATTGATCTTTATGCGCCAGTTGACCTTCCTCCTCACAAGTAGGTAGGTGGCTTGCCAAAAGTTAGTGATACGATAATTAGGACATCGTGATCTACTTAGAATTGCCGTGTCATCCACAAATGTGGATATTGTTAGTCGGGGTCTGTTGGGATGTCTGCAGTGTACAATACATACAAAAGGACCGAGAACGCCTTTCCCCCTACTGGCACTCCGGCTCCAATGGTGAACTCTTCCGTTTGTACTCATTTTGTCGGACAGAGAGAATGCTCTGCTGCTGACATAACATTCTAGGAGTTGGTAGAAGTATTTGGGGGAAGCAGTGTCTTAATTTTATAAATAAGACCGTCCAGCCAAACGCTGTCAAATGCTTGGGCAACATCTAGGAAAATTGCGGAGCGTATTCGTGGTGCTCATACGGCCGTCCGAATATCTGAAGTTAAACAGTTGACTTGCTCAATGGTTCCGTGTTTTGCTCCGGAACCCAAATTGATAATGAAGGAATTATATTTTGTGCATGCGTATCGATTTTGCAGAAATAGATCAATCTTTTGATAGGTAGAGGTAGAAGGCTTACTGGGCCTTTATGATGATGTAGAGTTTATCCTTTTCTGGTTTTTCGGAATCCCCAAGTGTAGATTTCTTCCACTGAGTTGGCAAGTATCAACATCACAAAATCCCTTCAAAAGTTCCTTGAGATATATGAAATGGCAGGACTTGGAAGTTCTATGATCATGTTCAGGCGTAATAAGATCATATCCTGGTGCTTTCTTAGGATTAAGTTCTCTGATAACATTTTTTTATTTCAAGCAGAATGAACTTTGATTGGGCAAGTCTGTACGGCATTAGGAATCAATGGCAGTGCGTATGCATTAGTTGGTGGGTTCGGCTGGAAAACATTTCTTAGGTGAAGTGCGAAAACATTTGCCTTTTCTTCGTCGCTGCAGGCTTATCTTCCTACTGATCCCTCAAAGGCGTGTCTACCTTAGCAGGTGTGGCTTTATGCTTGCATGTGCTCTCCATAGGAAATTTGGTGTTTGTGTATGATAATTTTTCGATGTAGCGTCTATGGGTACAACTGTCCTCTTCCAGTGCTTTGTGGAGTACGCGTTCTGTATGTCGCAGGCGGAGTCCTTTACCCAACTGGCGACCGGTGCTCTGCCATTCTCTTTTTGCACGCCGCTTCTCCGTGACCAGCCGGTCTATGTAACCCTCGTTAATCTACGATCTTAATTAGGTGTTGTTGTCGTTGTTAGTGGGTTCGAGTGATAAGCAGCTGCGGTAATAATTGAGCTTAGGGCTTGGACTGAGGTTTCAATTTACTACTACTTTGATGGTTCAATGTGACTGCTGATATATTTTTTGTATTTGAGCCAGTTTGTCTTATGGGATGTCAGTCTCCGAGGATACTCTGATTTGAGGGCACTCTAGAAGGGTGAAAATAATTGGAGAATGGTCTGACGACAAATCTGCGAGTGCTTCTGCAGTTACCAAGTTTTGTGGAACTTTTCTTGTTATGGCAAAGTCTATAAGGTCGGGTATTTTCATAGGATCTGCTGGCCAATATGTAGGCCTACGCGGAGATATATAGTCGAGTTTGTTTGTTGCGCGCATGAGAACGCTATGAGAGTTTGCTTCCCTTTTGGATTAGTCAGTCTTGAACCCCAGTGGTTGTTTCGAGTTATAGTCACCCGCTGCTAAAAAGCGTTGACCGAGTGTATTAAAGAAATCTAGAAATTGATTTTCTGATATTGCGAAGCGTGGCGAGCACTGCTTTTAGTTTTATTTCACACAATTTGGAGACGAAAATCTTTAGCGCCAGCACTATACTTTTTTTTGGACCCCCACTTTGGCGATCGAGAACTTTTTGAACAGCCTTCATATCGAAACGATACACAGTGATATACAATATATATACACAGTATGATTTTTTTAAAAAAGCCCCAAAAATACAGCCTCGACATGGAAGATCCCCCCCTAAATGGAAACGGGTTCGATCAAATATTCTGCGAGAGCAAAGCTAACTTCGTCTGTACCAAAGTTTTGATACATAAAAGCTGTCTCAACGGTTAGCGACTTTGACCAAACTTCGCAAATCAGCTTAAAAACACTGACATATTACCCATGACTGTGTTTGAGAGCAGTAATATTGAGAACAAAACAGTTTTCTTACAAAACCCATTTCCGAACGAACATTTGTATGGCAGCTACAAGAAGTAGTCATCCGATCCGGTCAGTTTCCGACATATTGGCAGCATGCTGTAAAGAAGACTTTGCAAAAGTTTCAGCTCGATAGCTCCAAAACTGAGGGACTAGTTCGCGTAGAAACAGACAGACGGACAGACGGACGGACGGACAGACGGACAGACGGACGGACAAGCTTAATCGACTCAGCTCGTCATGCTGATCAGAATATATATACTTTGTGGTCGGAGATGATTCCTTCTATGCGTTACAAACCTTCTGGGCAAGAATTATAATACACTTTTCAAGTGTAACGAAATCGTGAACTTTTGTTGACGATATTCTACTAAGCACACTTTTTCGATATTCATGAACATTCGCTCACATTATGCTATTGAACATTTTGTTCTCACACCTGAAGGGTTTTGGGGTTGTTTACATTTAATTTTAAACATATGTTTAGATTGGTCGAGTAGGGAGTTGGAGCTTTCTCCATGGTGGTTCTGGGCAATGGTGGGGGAAGAAAGGAGGGGACGACCACTTAAACCCTTTTCTAAGCGTTGTAGCTAGAAGCATAAGTGCAAAAACCAACAGCCCAAGACAACGCCAAGTTAACTAGCCTTCTTCGTGGTGTTGATTATTGTTTGTTCATGTTTAAAGTTATAATATGACCTCGAGTCGGCTATTTTGTTAAAGCCTCGTACTCAGAACGACAGAAAATTCCTTTCGTCACAGTATTTCACAGCTAACAGCTAAGGCAAGGTGTTTTTAACTAAATGAAATACTGCGGCGAAAGGAGCTTGAGAAGAAGCTAATAGGTAAAGCTAAAGTTCCAAACAAATTTAGATGAAAACAAGTAAGAGTGTTGCGGTCGAGTGCCCCGACAGCAAAATACCCTGTTCCAAGTAATGTGGTTCCTATTGCTTTGAACTCCTTTTATTTTAAAATTTATTTGAATAAATTGGGAGGCGCACTTGCATATCTTCGGTGTTGTTGGTTGCTCAGATCTTATAGTGGTATACAGAATAGACAGATTTTGGGCCTTGCTGAATATATATTAGGTCACTAGGTTCAAGCTTAAAAATTGTAGCTCTGACAGTTTTTGCGGTTAGAAGAAGGAGGAGGAGGAATTTGCCAAATCTGGAGCAAACTTGATCTGGGTACAGTATACTCCATAAATACTGCAAAAATTTGGCTCAACTCCTTTTATTTTTTGGGATCCACGCGTTTATAGTAAATCGACTCAATGTTGATGCTGATAAAAATTGTTATTTTTTATCGATTTAGGGTCAGGTGCTTCCTTCTGGCTGTTACATACATTTGCACAACTTCATGATCCCCTTTTTTCCCATTTTTAATGTGAAAAAGACATTGCAAACATTGCTGTTTTGCTAAATTTTTTTCTTATTTTTGTTATTTTTTTTGCTTTTGATTTTTTTATTTTTTGAATTGACTATTTTTTTAAATCATTTGGTGCTCGGTTCAAGTAGTTAACAATTAGGAACCGAATCGTTCATGGTCCGTTTCGAGGATTTGATTTGCAGTCTTGTTGAAAAGTTCTTACCAATTCCGACTTAAACCGAAACTTTTTCTAAACAGATGAGCGGGTACAGATTGAGTTCAAGTTTCAAGACTCGGTTCATGGTCTGGTTTGAGGAATCCAACATTTAATCCAGGAGATGCCCACAGCCTGAGCCCTAGCTGCACATTTGTTTTTGCAAAGCGTCGTAGCTTACGAATGCACACACAAACACAGAGATTTGTTATGTTTGATAACTGATTCTGCACGACCGTAAGAACTGTTTGGGCTCCATTCATTTAGACACTCGCTCGATCTTAAGTGTTATTGAGTTAGTGAACAAAGCGAGTAGCTTGTGATCAACTGGATAACTGAACAATAAGGAGCAATTAAAAAAGAACATGTTTAGTTTAAGGAGCAACTTTTTTTGAACGATTTGAGTCTTTCATCCCCCAAATCAGGCCCCAATCTAATGCAGTTCCAAAAGTAGGCTACACAAATCCCCATAATTTACGACTCTATATCTCTGTTCCGATACTGATATACGATCGCATTTACCCCCTTCCCCCGTGCATAACCATTTGCCGCTCTCATTGGTCACTCTTCCTGCCTGTAACTCTTGCCTCGTCTCATCTGCCGCGGCTGCCAACAACTCAATTTCAGTTGGATGGGGCAGCGCACGATTAGCTGCCGCACCGTGGACAATAGTCGTGGTAGAGTCCATAGGGCACGCATGTGCAGCCAGAGCGCCAACGTACGGAGACGCTGACGTTGGCAGCGATGTTTGTTGATGGAAATCATCCCCCTTTTCCTTTGGCGACACACAACGTCCACTCGCAACTCGAACGCAGGCATTGCGAGTGCGAGTGAGCCGGCAGGCGAATGAGAGGCAACAACCCCGCGTCCCCGCGCTAGCGTGTGTGTGTGTAGTGGTGACTACACACGTTTTTTTTTTTATGTTCTCGGTCCGAGTTCGAGTCCATGCTGCCTCTGTCAGCGTCGACCGCACAGCCTCTGTCTCAGGCACACACACACAGAGACACAGGACCGGAGACCAAGACCGAGACCGGCGACGACCGTCACAGGAAGACTTTGAATTGTCAGTCCACGTGAAGCCTCTGTGGGGTCAACAACACACGCGCTCTGCCCTTAACGAAACTAGGATGCGCCCAAAGATCCTGTGGCAAAACGTAAACACAAAAAACACGTAAAGACGAGTGTCTGGTGAAAGTGAATCTGCACATTTTTTTTTCGAACCAGAGCACAACACACCGCGAGCAGGACAATTGGATTACCTACGATCGTGTGTGTCTCTGTGCCTTCAAACTGAACCAAATCTTGTGATGTGATTTTTTTTTTCTGTTCATAAACCGAAACGAAGGACCAAACAAACAAACCCAACGCAAAATGTACAACAAAGTGCTGTCGATCAGTGAAGATCACGGATTCCGGTCGCTGAGTCGTAAGTGTTATCAATGCCGCGCTCCAATTTGGAAAACATTGCCCAATAAGTAGTTCTGGGAATTCGCTCTAGATAAGACGTCGTCGCGCAAGGGGGGAAGGGGGGGTGTTGCCTACCTATTTGGATCACTTGGCTATTTACATATGTCCGGGGAAAATAAAACAAACTTTCTTCTTACCGCGGCTGCAGTATAAATATTTTAGCAAGAATGAAACGAACTGGAAATGTAGAAACAATTTACAGACCACATGTCTTATCATTGGCTGGGCAAACATACACAGAAGAGCGGGCGGGCCTTTTGAAAAATGAGTGTGTGTGTGTAGGAGGAAGGTAGTAGACCAAAAAAAATAACTTGGACTTTTGATTATGTGTCTAGGTGGTACAGTTTAAATCAAGTTGTTGGTAATAGCTCGAAGACTGTTAGTTGTATTTGCTTGAAACTTAAACTGTGTCTCTATGTGAGCCTAAGAGGGCGTTAGGGCGATTTTCAAAGAAATTTAAAGAAAATTTGGGATTAAGGTTTTCAAAATGGGTTAAGGGGAAACTGCTAAATTGACAGCCTGTACTTAGTTTTGAATGCAGATGGTAGAAGAACGCGAATCTTTTGGTTAGAAATAGTTTCAAGCTCTAAATGTCTCAATCTAAGTGAATCTAAATATTAATTACATTTGTCAAAGCTCGAAGACTGCTCGTTTTATTTGCTTGAAACTTAAACTGTGTCTTTGTGTGAGCATAAGAAGGCGCTAGGGAAATTTTCGAAAAAATTTAAAGAAAATTTTGGAATAAGGTTTTCAAAATGGGTTAAGGGGAAACAGCTAAATTGACAGCCTGTACTTAGTTTTGAATGCAGCTTGTAGAAGAACGCGAATCTTTTGGTTAGTGAATCTAAATACTAATTATTATTGTAAGCTCGAAGACTGCTCAAATTTTCAAGAAATTTAAAGAATTTTTTTTTTGAAACTTAAACAGCTAAATCTGACTAAGAATGCAGCTTAGAGAAATTTTCAAAAAATTTAGAATACTATTTGATTCACAAACCCGTTTTTCAAAAGTTCAAAATAAAGGGGAAAAGCTAAATTATCCGCCTGTTCTTAAATTTAATGCAGCCTTGTAACTTTTAGTTAAAGACGAACTCAAATCCTTTGGTTAGAAATAGTTTTTAAAAACTAATTGTCTTACTTTCAAAGAAAACATATAGAAATTTATGCAGAAGTACGATAAGAATGATAAATGTTGATACAAGAAGGAATTTCTTGATTCAAGTATAAAACTTTATAAAATTTGAAGAACGTATTAAGCTTCGAATTTAATGAACAAAAATATTACTACTGATTCTTTTTTTCTTAAGTGTGGTCTTAGTAAACCTTAATTTTTTCGCCCCCAAAGATAACTTTAGTTTTAAATATATACAACTTCTTTTGAGTAGATTTTAAAATATGTGTTTCAGTTTGGAGCTTAACCTATCATAATATACTATACTAGCTGAACCCTCCGCCACTTTTTCCCTGTACATGTTTAGAAAAAAGGTTAGTAGTTGAAATTGTAAAGCTTCCTGAACACTGTGTTTGTATATAATCTATTTGTTACAAAGAAATTATTTCTTAATATTCCATTAGCTTCATTTTAAGACATTTTCGAATTTACAGTTGATTAAAATAAATCAATCTGGAAAAGGAGGATTAAGTAAAGCGTGGAAAATGCAGTGGCCTTTACACATATTAAATTCTATCCCGTCCCGTCCTAAGGGACACAACCAAATTTTTAAGTCGCGCGGAAATTCCAGAATTACAAATTATTCCCTTCCTGTCTTGTGAATGCCGAACAGACTATAGTATATTCTTCTTCAGAAGGACTATGTAGTGAATTTATGGTCAAGGGACATTTTATTTATAAGAGCGCACCTATATACATTTGTTTTATATTAGATCTCCAGAATATTCTTTTCTGATCAATTTATGTAAATCAACGCAGTATGAGATATGTAACTATTTAAACATGTGTACCTATGTGTCTTTATTATGCGGCAACAAAACAGGGAAAATTCATTTCTTAAAAATAGAAAATATTAGAAGCAAATTTAACATTTCTTATTTAAAATCGGAAAAAATAAAAATATTTTTAATAAAGGTCACAATTCCCGCTGCCCTCTGATTTTTATCTGCAAAAAGTTTAATTGAAAAATAAGCTATTTTGGCAATACTTTTTTTTTTTTTTCAAACACACTTTTCATTGCGAAATGTTATGAATTTTTAGGAGTTTCAATCGATATAAATCTCTTAGATTATCAACTCACAGCCTAGTTTATTAACAAAGACTCGCAAATGAGGTAAGGAGACAACTAATTTTAAGAAAACTGCTTACGACATGTGTGCCATCACTTTTTCGATCTCACCTCTAACAAAAGACGGCTGTGTTTGTTGTGCATTTGACAGAAAAAACACACACAATTTTTGGCTTCTAGCTTTGTGAAATTTTAACTACGATATTGTGATATATACGGTCAACATATTGTTAAAGCTATCGATGTGTTTTGTATAAGATTCAATGCAATTGGATGAGGCCATTCTCAATTTAATTTATTGCTTGTTTTTGTGAAAAAAAAACACACACATACATATACACGCACTCAGCGCGCTCTCACTCTCTCTCGCGTTCTCTGCGAAACAACTTTTTCACATCATTGCCTGAGCGGAACAACCGTTAATATACCACAAACCTTTAACTGGCCTTTAAAATTAAAAATAAATTTTAAAATTCGAAAAATTGTTAAATTGTAAAATTGTTTTTTTTGCTGCGTAATAAATATTATAAAAAAAAATTTTATATTTTTTTTTGTTGGGTGTTATAATTTTTTATATTTATATATATTTATATTTATAAATGTAATTATGTTTATTATTATATTTTTATTTTTTTTTTTTAAATTATTTTTTTTTTAATTTTTTTTTTATTTTTTGATTAATTTGTATATGTTTATTTAATTTTAATTTTTTTTTTATTTTTTATAATATATTTATTTTTTTTTTTTATGTATTAAATTAAAATTTTGATTTTTTGTTTTTTTTTTTATAATTTATTTTTTATATTTGTTATTTTATAATTTGTTAAATAATTTAAGAAAGGGGTAAAATGGTTTTATTTGGATATATAATAATTATATATTATTTTTTTTATTTATTTTAAATATTTTTTTTAAATAATTTTTATATTAATTTAGATTTTGTATTTTTTTTTTTATTTTTTTTTTTTATTTTATTATTTTTGTTTTTTAATTTTTTTTTTTTTTTTTTTTTTTAATATTTTGTTTATTTTTATTTATTTAATTTTTTTTTGTATTTATTTATTATATTTTTTTTTTAAATTTTTTTTTATTTTTTTTATTTTTTATTTTTTTATTTAATTTTTTTTTTTTTTTTATTTTGTTTATTTTTTTTTTTTTTTATTTGTATATATTTTTTTTAGTTTTTATGGTTGTTTTTTAATATATTTTGGTGTTTTTTATAATTTTGTTTTTTTTATTTTTTTTTTTTTTTTTTTTTTGTTTTTTTTTTTTTTTTTTTTTGTTTTTTTTTTTTGGTGGTTTGTATTTTTTTTTATTGTTTTTTTTTAATTTTTTTTTGTAGTTTGTATTTATTTGTTTTATTCAAGTTGGTGGTTTAGTGGGATACGGTGGTAAATTTTTTTTGGTGTTAAATGGGGGGGGTTGTAAAATTTTTTATTTTTTGTTTTGGAGTTTAAAATATTATTGTTTTTTGTTTGTTTAAATTGATATGTTGATTTTTTGATTGTTTTTATGTTTTTTTTTAAGTTATTTATTTTGATTTATTTTTTTTTGAGTTTTTTTTATCCCTCATTAATTTGTTTTTTTTTTTTTTTTTTTTTTTTATTTATAGTATTTTTTTTTTGTTTTTTTTTTTTTTTTATTTTTTTATTTTTTTGTTTTTTGTTTTTTTATTTTTTATTTTTTTTTTTTTTTTATTTTTTATTTATTTTTTTTTTTGGTGTGTTTTTTTTTTTTTTTTTTTTTTGTATTGTTGTTTGGTTATTTTTTTATTTATGTTTTTATATTTTTTTTGGTTTTTTTTTTTGTAGAACAATGTTTTATTCATCGTTTTATGGACCATAATTTTTGTCCCTTAAATTTTAGAAAAAAATCAGCCTGGTTTATTAGTTACCAGTTCCGAAATGGGTTTATAGCTCTGAACTCAAATCAACCTTATCTAGTAAAGGGGTTTCGAAATGCCAAACTGGGTTACACAAAAAGGAGTACAACTCAAAATTCCTTGAAATCTGTAGACCTTGCCCTGCTGTTCTTTTTTTTTATTTTTACCTTGTACCCAATTTCCTTTTGCTTATCAACTTTGGGTGGCCGCGAGACTCTGTCCAGCTTGCATATGTGTGTGTGTGTGTGTGTGCCTTCCAGGCCGCGGTTTGCCCATATTTGCATATGGCTCATTCACTCAACCTGGCGGCGACGCGGTTTTGTGCGCTTGTGTGGTTGTTTGTTTGTCCAGATACCAAATACAGACGCATATGCGGGTGTTATCAGCAGTCAACGCTAGCTTTTGGCCACCCCAGGCCCGAAAGCCTGGACGAGGGGGCACCTGGGCACCAACCCGATACCGCCTGGCGACAAATTATGATGGTGGGGGGAAAAAAAGAATGTAGGCAAATAAAACCAAATTTGTATGCTAAAACACTTTGCCTGGAAGCGGTCGGGGGAGTAGGAGGTGCTGGTGGTGGCTGGCCGCCAGAGTTTTAGCTGATAAGAACAGTTCACCTACACAGGAAGAGGCGGGGGTGGTTGTAGTTTCAGCTGCTAAACACCTTTATATATATGTGGTGTGTGTGTGTGTGTGTAGGTATGTGGGCATGTGGATACCGCCAGCTAGTTGCCTGCTTGGTTATCCACGTAATTTGTTTAAACAAATTAAGTCGGCCGCTTCGCTTTTCAGCTGCTGACGTCGCTTTGTCACTGTCAGCCCCAGTGGGGTATTTGTATTGGTAATGGACACACACACACACAGAAAGACAAGTACGCCCCCGCTGACTCTGTTATCGCCGTCGCCACAAAATTCGAATTTGTTTAACCTTTTTTTTTTTACCGTCAGAAACTTGGCCAAAAAACAATAACATGACAAACAAAATATGGCTCACATTTTTAAATATTTACACAGCATTTCTTTCTCTTTTTTTTATTTTTTGTTTTTATTGTTGTTTTTAGTACATAATTTATATTTATCTTATAGACAATGAAATGGAGCAGCACTCGGGTGTCATAATCATGTTTTACGTCTTAAGTTACTTTTGCTCTCATCACATATAAATGTGTGGCCGCTCTCTCCTTCTCTCTCTTTCGCTTTTGATTCACAGCTTGAACAACGAATTGCACTAATACATGTACCAAAAGAGACTTTGATTGTGTGTCATCTAGTATAGATGCTTTAATTTATAATATTAGACTAAAATGATATCAACTTTCTAAGGCTTATAATAAAATACATAAATAAATAAATACTTGCAAATTTTTTTATTAAATGTTTCGGGTTCGTGGAACTAGGTTCACAAACTATATGGTGACCTAGGTTAATAAAGTATGACTGTACCTTAAATTTAAACAAAATTCACCATCGTTTTCTAGGAAGCAGTTTCAAAATGAGTTAATGGAAGTTCCTTAGTTCCTTTGGTGATGATTTAAAAACATTTTGGTATCATTTGACCATCTTTGAAGTTCAATTTGCATGTGTTTCATCACCACTTATTATACCCTTTCAAAATATTTATACTTGACCTTATGCATTATATATATTCTTGATCAGTTTGACGATCTGACCCATCTAACTGTTTCTACGCAAAACTAGTCTCTTAGTTTTAAATCTTTCAAGCTAAAACTTTGCCCAAAGTCTTTTTTTTACTGATCGGCTGACTATATCTTTTAGCTGTCATAGCTAATAGCGGTCGAAATATGGGTCTTAGTGAGAAAAATTGTTTGTTTTCAATGTTAACGTTTCCAAACTCAGCCATTATCAATATTATATGCTTTCACACGGATTTGCTAACTTTGGTCAAAATCGGTTGACTATATCTTACAGCTGCCTCAGGATTAGTCGTTCGAAAAGTGAGTCTAAGTAATTTGATCGTTCTTTGTAAATCTAAAATTTTGTTATGGATAGCGACCTATGTTTTTGACCTCGAGCCAGCTAAAAAATCCCAAATAAATCTAAAATGTAAAATTGGCTATACAGCTCCTCCAACGGGGCCAAGCCAAGCTTCTCTCAATCTCTCTATTATCGTTCCTTAACTTGGCAAAAAGATGCTCGAAATTCTGATATATCATTATTTCAAGGGTATAAAAACTTGGCACGCAAAGTTAGCTTGACCCTTCTCGTTTTAGAAACAATTGAATTTTTTATAGGAAACATTTTGGCTTAACTTTATCCAAAATTCTAGATATCAATTAAATTTGATTTACGCTTATTTTGTTTTAGTTACCCAAATTTTGGATAAGGTTTTTATTGTGAGCTCTTTGGTTATGCTTAAATCTAAAATACTTTTTTCGTTTGTTTATAACATTTATAGTTCTACTTGCGTGCTTGCTTGTACTCAGAGATGGCTTTGAAAACAAAACTTTAAATCAATTTTGAAACGTTTTGAAATTCCCTTAAAATTGCTTTGAATTACCTTTAAAAACCTAGTGGTTCCAAGATCGTTTATCAAATAATAACTGAAAATTGGTAGTGCTCAAATCAGCATAATAAAGCTCTGACAACATTTGGACTAAGTTCTCACATTGTGCTTGCTTTTCCCACAGCAAAGTTGACAGCTTATTACTATTGTCCCGTAATGAACCTTTAACAGCAAATTGCGTCGAAATTTCAAACGGTCACACTGATGTTTTAGCTGAGTTTTAAAAGAGTCTTTAAAAAAAATAAGAAAATGCACAAATATTTAGATGATATATTGGCAGATGTCGTGGGCTTTTATAATTTATAACATCGATTTATCAGGTAATACAAACCATTTTTTGCCCTCGGACCCATCAGAATTCAATTAGCGTCCTTCTGCCGCACAAGTTGGCAGCACCATAAGCATTAATTTGGATAGTTTGAGCACATAATTTATGATAGTCTGAGCACAGATATAGCGAATAGACTACTTGGACTTAATACTGAGAAAGTCAAAGAGGGACCAAGAATATTCGATGAATGAAAATTTCGATTTCGTTTAGAGAGTCCTTCACAACTGCGTGCGTGATTTAAATAAATAAATTGTATGCCAAAAAGTGTTGGATCTCTATACCATACTCTCAGAAAAAAAAATCGTTTCTAATCTACCAAAATCAAGCCCATTCGTTGACAAAAGTAGAATCATTCCGCTGTTTCTTAAACCGTTAACAGCGGGTGTCATATTCCGTGCTAAGAAACCTCTTCAACCAAATTCCAACCGAATTCCAATTCTTAGGTGCCACAGAAATTTCTTTTGGTTGGTTTAAAACCTCTAATGTTTTGTTAGGAGATTTTGCAAAGCTCTTTTCTCACTAGCGCCTTTTGTCGTTAGCGGATTAAGGGATGGAAACTAACAACTCATGTTTGGCGGCAACAAATTTTGAAATTTTGCATTATATTGGTGGAGAATGCGACTTAAAATTGATTTAACAAAAAACATACAACACAATCAACAAATTTCAGTTAATCATTCAAATTAACCAAGATGCACATCTAAAATCTGGTGCTCTAACTGTTCTTTAAGTCGCTGTTTTGTCAAACTAGTTTCTTCACCCGTTAAGTAACAGTTCAGTCACCTTTTCGTTGCTTCTGTATTCAGCACTGAACGTAAGTCCACAATTTTTATCACAGTTGGCATATCACTGTTTGAAACATCATACACCTATTTTGCCATTATTTTTGAGTGACACAGTAATTTTGGGGATGCTTCTCTATTTTTTCACAGTGGTATCACTGTTCGTTAGATAATGTACAAGCTTCACCTTGTTGAACACCCCGTCACCGGTTTACTCACAGTTGAGTCACCTTTGATCAAATCTCTTGGCAGTTAATCACTGTTTTCGTCACTACTGTCTTACAGCCAATAACAGTTCAGTCACTGTTTTGCACCATTTAGTCATGTTTGTTGTGTGGACTCACTGTTTAGAAAGTGTAGTGTCGCTGCTTTATTCACCGTTGTTGAGTCACTTTTTAGTCACTGTTTAGCTTTCTTTCGCTTTAAGATGCATGCAAATGATCCCCCCTTTCCACCCATCTCATCACAGAGTCATTTACTTTTCTATATGCTTAACAGCTGAATTATCAAATTGTACTCCTACTAAATTCTTCCACTTCACATCAAAAATTAAATTTTAAAATGTTAGCAAATAAATTAATTCAACATTTTATATTTTTTTTTTTTTTTTTTTTTCTTTAATTGAGATTGTTTTTTGACTATGTCACTAAGTGGGCAGATCGTTTTTTCTTAGTGTACTGTAGTGTTTCAAGAACCTCCCGGTTCTATCAACAGTAGGCTTTTCACTAAAGGCTACATGTTTGCCAAATGCCTGTTGGGTACTATAAAAGAAAACGAAAGCAAAACTAGACGAGCAATGTTTACATCAGAGACCGACAAAACACACCTGCTCATTTTGGCATTGCGTGTGTGTGTGTGTTTAGCCACACGAGAGCGCACTGATTGAGCACTTCTTTATTGGTTCCAAAAAAAAGAGGAGTCTGTTTAACATGTGTGGCTAGGCCATGTATCTAAAAAGTATTAGAAATAAATTTTGCTGATGCCCAAAAAGATACTTCATAGTGCCAGTAAGAAATCACTGTGGTTAAAGCGAGTCGGCCGTATTTCCAAATGTATACAACGAGCTTTAGTGAGAGCGAACAGTTGACAGAAACGGTGTCGACTGAGCAAAGTTCTAGGGATGTCGAAATATCGATATCGAATACTTGTTGAATATATTTTTGGTGTGTATTTTTATAAGAAAAAGGAGGTTTTCTGAAGGCATTCTCTTGGATATTACAAATATCGAAAAGAATGCCCTTAGGAAACCTTCATTTTTGTCCGAAAACCAAAAAAAAGTATTCATAAAAATATCGTCAAAAGTTATTCGATATCGTTATTTCGACAACCCTACAAAGTTCCTCTCTAATACTCATTCTCCATGGCGTTAACTATTTAGTTAAAACCACAGATTAGGTTAAAGCTCGGTTTATTGAAGACGGCATGTTGCCGGTAAGAATGAGTGTCACACAAAGGCAAAGAGCTACGACTTGCAAATGTAGAACATTGATAGTTGTTAGTGATGTGTGAACTAGATAGAGGAACTGGATCTGTGATTGGATTTGGATAACCTGGGACTGGAATCGCCAAACATGCTTAAATTTTTAGGCTAGACTTGCTAAGTACGAAAGTCTGAAGTTTTCAAGTGATTGTTTGGTCTTTCAAGCCTAAAAAACTCCGATTTAAAACGATTTCAGTAACTAAATTCTGACAAATTCAAATACGAATAAATATTTACGTTGTTCGATGTACTTTTTTCTTAATACCAAAATATTTTAGGATTTATTAAGAGTCAACTGTCACGACGTTATTAATGTTAAATTAATATTGAATTTTTCGAAATTCTTAAAACACAAAAAAAGAAAAGGATGAAAGAATGAATTCAGAATAATGAGTTATACGCTACGCAAAATTCTTTTTCAAAACATGTAAAATCTTTAATAGAAGAGTAGTTGGTTAGCAACCTTTCTAATTTTAAGAATTTGATGCTTGACCTCGAGCCAGCAAGCATCAAATTCTACAATTATCAACAACTGAAGACCCGCCGTAAGCAGTAACCACAACAAAATGGGATACGCCCAGATAAAATCTAGCTACACTAACTCTATGCCAATAATTAACAAATTCCAACTACAATCAACGAAACTAGTAAAACTTAGGTCTAGTATAAAAATTTTTGTTAAAGTTTGACCTCGAGCCAGCAAGCATCAAAATCTTTAATAGAAAATAATTTTATGGCAATGAAATTGAGAACAAAGCTGAAGGTCTTGGCTCCAAAAACATGGCAATTTGATGTAGAAATTGTAGTTTAAACTTTATGACTTCTTTTTAGTTCATATTTTGGGGATTTTCATTAGTGGGATTAAAGATAAGTTTGACTTTATTTAGTTAAAATTAATTTCCAATTAACAATTTAAGTTTAAAGTTAAGTTTAAGTTTCAAAATTGTTTAACAAGCTTAAAATTTCTTGAATAAAGTTTCTTAAATTCTTAAATTCTAGTCAATTGTCTCTTGTTGGGCCCGTCCAGTTTTTGGTACTTTTAGACGCCATTTTTCATTTCGGTTCTGCAGCACCTAAAAACACAGCCGACCATGTGGCGCTGCTTCTGGGTTTTATGGCCACACAAAGAGGGTTACTTTGCCCATATCCTTGTGTGTTTGTGTGTGTGTGTGTGTGGGTGGTAGGAGGCATAAATTAGCACAATCAACGTATTGTTTTCCACATTCCTTTTCAGCCACGCCCTCGTAAGCAGTCAATAACATGAAAATGTTATAAATAACAAAAATACCCGTCGAGGACAAGTCAAAGAGGATATCTGCGTGTGTGTCTCTGTGTGTGTGTCTTGTCTTGATAATTTGCGCAAAAGTTCTATTAATATGTTAATTCTTAATTGTTTCACTTGGCAGCGCAGAACCATATTAATAGCCCCCCCTTATATGGCGGGGGGAGGGAGGCTCGTAAATTTACTTTAAGCCCTGGAATTGATTACTTGCCGGAATGACATCATTTCATTTTGTCAGTCGAACTTGCTCATATGTCAAATATGGATACAAAAATGGCTGGTCAACGGGGTTATGAGCTGCTTTTTGGCATTCTGCCAGCTGTGTGTGGCAACTCTGGCTGTTGACACTTGTCAGGCGACTGTCAGCACTTCTGTCTGACATTTGACACACACACACACACCCAAACCCTTCACCTCAGCAGCTGGCTCCCATATTTAACCCTGCTCAGCTGGCATAATATTGCATTTGCTGTCAATAAGTTTCAGCCCTTTCATAACTGGGTCTAATCTCTGGATAAAACATTTTATCTAATCGGTTGGGCAAATAAACTGGCCACGCCCACGCGGCAAACTAACTGGCTTACCTGGCTGGCTACCTACCTGGTTGCCTGGTTACGGTTACCTGCCTGGCCGTCTGTCTGCAACTGGACCTGACCAATTGGCTGGCTTCAATTTCACGCCCCTGATCGCCAATCAATAAATACAACAATCATAATAATAAATAATACAACAACAAAAAAAAACAAAACAAAAAAACGAGGGAAAAACATATTTTTTTTCCTCAACAACGAAAATTGATTGCCACCCAGGCAATCAAAAAAGCATGATATGTTGTCACCCCAACCCACACACACACACGCAGGACAGCACAGGGCAGGACTAACAATTGATAAAAAAAAAAGGACAGGCACATTAGGACAGAGGGGGAGTGGAAGTTGATCAAATGCTTAAGGGCAACCGCAAATTGTTCAAACTGCCCCCGGAATGGACAAACTTTGACAATAACAAAAGAATTGGCTAGCTGAGAATATGAAGACAGCTTTAATACCCTCTCAACGCAACTGGAACCGAATCACATGAAATAGCTAAACCTGAAAACGTTTTCGAAACAAAATGCATTGACAACTATAAATCGGATCTTTTGCCTATTTGAAAAAAATCAAATTGATATGAAAAAATATCAAATTGATATGAAAAATATCAAATTGATATGAAAAAATATCAAATCGATATTTTTAAGGTGACCTGACTAAAGCCCCGTACGGAGAAAACGAAAAAATGTTCCGATACAGTATTTCACATAAAGAGAAACACTTTCTAACACTACATGAGCATCAAAGCAAAGCTAATGTGTTTAAACGAATTTTCGCAATTTTGTCCTTCCCGTACGGGGCTTTAAAGCATACGGACATCGAAATAGAAATCAGATTTTGATATGGTGCATACAAATTTTTCGAACTTACGGAGTTTTAGTTTAATGAAGCAGTGTCAGAGCATAGCTAACAACAATGTGGAAATATCCGGCCCTGTTCCTGAATTCCGAGTCCGGTTTCCGTGTAAACGTCGTCTTTTCTTATTTCCAACTTACAAATCAAAATGAAAGGTGCGAAGAATGTCTGTGGTTACTAGATCGGGTCGTTTCTTTTTGACGAATTGATTCCACTTGACATTGAGCAGTCGGTTTCAATTGCTTAAGAACTTTCGATTTTCTTCAAACCGGATCTAGTAACCTTAGATCTGGTTGTCAACTTCCATGTAAATTTGTTCAATTGGTATTCCATTTGCAAACGTTTACACGAAAACCACTTGGGAATTCGGAACAGGGCTGATATATCTAATTTTTGCAAACTTAAAGGATTACAAATAACGGCTTAAATTTCCAAACTTCCTTTAGCTGGAAGAACCCGGAAGAAGAAAAGTAAGCAATTTGACTGAGAAGACTAGTAACGTTGAACTCTTCTTTTTTACCTGAATATTTGGTTTATTTTCATCTTAGTGTTACAAGTAATTAAATACTTATTTTCTCTCTTGTCGTTGTGCAATATAAGCTGCTCGGTCTAACATCCAACATCGGTCTAGACATCAACAGATCACAGTATCAGTATAAGGAAAATGATATATTTTGCTTGACCACGTTGGGCCACATCTTGTGATGTTTCGTCCAAAACAATTTCCATGTGTGGATTTGTTTTTTTGACCGTTTATTGTTGTATAATTGTGGTAAAGATTGGGGTTTTTATTCGGCCGTCTTTCCTTCCTGCAGTCAAAACACTTTTTGGGCTCAGGTTTTCTCCTACGCGTTTCGGCAATTATATTTAATATCTAATACCCCAACCTCTTCAGATTATCGATGGTTTAGATAAGCAATTGTCACCGGATACCTCCAGGGGCCGAAGACATTTCGCTACTTACACGTATACGAGCCGAACGCATGCCAAAACTGAGGTCAAGAGAGCCTTCAATGCGGTCAGAGCGCATCAATACACTCTGAATTGGACAATCGGTGGTCAATCGCAAAGCCGCCGGTCCCTTGCATCCCGGTCCTTTATTTCTCAGAACAAAATGCAAGCCCTGATCGAAAGCAAATGACAAACATTATTATTTGGAGGTTTAGTTTGTATTTATCTGATGGCGATCTATCTATTTCAATAGTGAGCTTATGCTGGCTCTAGGTCTAATAAATTGGTGTTTATTCGCAACTGAAAACAACTTATTCGGCCCATTATTTCTCACACCAAAAAGCACGCTGGTCTGCTATACCGTTTTCATCATTCTCCCGAATGAATCTTCAGTAGGCTTATCGCTGGAGAACACAACGCATCACCCGTCCTACTATACAATCAATGTTTTAATCGGTTGGGAACCTCAAAAAAAAAAAAACAATGAAAGTAAAAATAGGACAAGCTACCATGTCTTCAACTTTTTGGGTAAATAAGCTTAAGTAGCTCAAGTGCCAAGCAAATGACAAACATTATTATTTGGAGGTTTAGATCATTTTTTTTTCAAGAAGTCAAAAACTGGGTTTTTGGATCATCTGAAAATATATGTGTTACCCAGAAAGTTGTAAAAAGTATGGACTAGTATTTTAAAGAATTTTTTAACCATTATTTCACAATAAAAACGCAAATTTTTAATAATTTGGTGTGGTCTAGTTTTTTTTTTCAGGGATATGTTAATGACTTTTTCTCGAAGATCAATATTCGCCAATCTCTTCAATATTTAATTGATTTGCGAATATTAGGCGAATTTTTATTTTAGTAAAGAAATATGAAAAATATCAAATTGATATTTTAAAAATATCAAATCGATATTTTTTAACATATCATTAAAACATTTTTTTGGTATCATTCTGAAACTGTTTTATATCAATTTACGTGAAGGATATTATTCTGGATATTATTAAGTTATTATTTTCTTGTCCAAATGAAATGAAAGTATTAATTCATTGAAAAGTTAATTTTAATTAGATGAAAATCGAAATTTTTATTTTAGGCCTATACTCAGATGAGATAAATTTTTAGTTTGGTATGATATTTCACATGAAAAGAAACAATTTCTCTAACAAATAAGAAGCCTTTTTCAAACGGTCCCATCTGAACCAAAAACTCGTGAAAAAATATATCAGCTAACGATACTTATGCGAAACATTTACGTGCAAAACTATCGGAAAACACTCGCAAACGATCCACAAATTAATCACCCAAATCGCTCAGTTTGTGGCAGAGAAAGTTTTTTTCTCGATAGCTCGCAAAGGACTTGTTTGCGAGCCTTTTGATAGTTTTTGCGTGCCTTCTTTGATATATCTTTACGATTCACTTCACCAATCGTTTGTTCGATTTTCATCAATATCATTTTTCTCCCTATTCACATATCATATTCAAGCTCGAATGCGATAATTTGACGATACTTTCGCCTGTTGTATCACTTTTGAGCTCCAAATTTGTTTTTTTTATTCTCCTCCCGTATGTTTCTTCCTTCTTGGTGGTGGGTATTCAGTTTTCAAAGCTGTACAAAATTGTTTCTATTCATGTGAAATATCGTAACAAACTTAAAATGTATCTTATCTGAGTATAGGCCTTTAAGAAGAATTTTTTTTTGTAAGATTGTGAATATTTATCGGAGCTTTTTTGGTTAAATTCATGGGCCTAACCAAGACTCGTATCATACGTTGAACATCGTTAAATTTGAATTAAAATTTTAAAGTTTACGCGCCAGACCAAAAATATCTTCAGCTATTGCCTACTATAAGGTAATTCTCTTCTCCTTCTTGTGTGAAACTGTGGGTAACTTGTACCTAAATAGTTGTGAGTTGTCTTCTTTAAAATCCAAGCTTTACCTCTTTATTGTTTCTTTGTTTTTTCTTCCGCTGTGGCTGTTCCGTCAGCTGTTCTCCTACGCATTTCGGTCAGTCTTTAATGCCTTCTTCAGGGAGTCGGTTTTTTATTTTATTCTTTTTCAATTTTAGTTCATAAAATGCACATACCCTGCTTTTCTTTTGCCACAGTATTCTGTATCCCAGCTACAGGGAGTCAATAATTTATCGTATTTTTTTCTTTGTGTCCTTTTTTTGTTGTGTAGGGCAAACTAATTGACAAGATGCGAATGTGAATGATGTAAGTAGGTGGGTGGGTGGTTCAGTGGTTGAATGTAATTGAGCAGACGCTTAAAGTTGGAAATTTCAGTTGAATTTCCATTTCCGACTGGCCAACTTTTGCTCCCTTGACTCTAGCCTTGGGTCATACAAATCGCATATATCCAAGTTTTGCTAGCCGAAAGTTAAACACCAGCCCCCCGAGTGGCGGGTGGAGGGAGGGCTCTGATAAGCCTCTATGTGTGACACACAAATCAGCCCAGGCAATTTCAGCTTTAGTTCATTTTTGGTCCGTTGCGAGAATTAATTGCAGGCAAGTAGCAAATTTTTGTTATTGAGCTACTGGAATTTATGGTCACACACAATCAATCCCATTCCAGCCCTCCTCTTAACCGCCACACTCACTCCCTCATATGCAAATACTGTGCGCATATATCGAGGGGTGTAGAGAGGTTGAGGTTTTATTGTTGTTGTTGTTGTTGTGGCTGAGGCCAGGCGAAGCAAATAAATTAAAGTGCATAGATTGGAGGAGTGAATTGCCGCCCCCACCCTATACACGATGCCTCTTCATAAATGGTTTGGTAGGGCTTATCTTTAAACGCTCTCACTCTCTCCCTCTTGCTCGCTTACTGGCCATATGTAAATGGAAGTACGAGTACGAGGGTTGACTTGTGCAAAAAAAAAAAATAGAGGAAAAATATCAAATAGAAGGCGAAAATTGCCTGCAAATCAATTGTGACACATGAATATTTTAGTAACGGCTAATAGACAGTGGAACAAATTAGCGAAAATTTGTAATGCAACTTTTTACAGGCTCTCAAATTTCTCTGAATGGAAATTCCAGCTGCTACAGTTAAAATTTCAAACAAATCCCTTTGTCAGTTACTTGATCTAGGCTCCTACTACAGTTTAAATTGAAAAGTTAAAAAAAAAATAATTAAATAAATTTTTTCTTCATAAAATTTACCTCATAAATGGATAATTCCAAGCTTTAAAGGATGTAAATTCTTACACCACATATTCTTAAGGATGCGTTTATAAAATTTAAAAGTTTCCAAAAAATTCATTGTCATTTAAGAGTTGTTATAACCACAAAATGAGGTTTCAAGCCATAAGCTTACTGATGTTAGTTGAGGTAAATGTAAAATTGGCTATACCACCCCAAAGGGGCCAAGCCAAGCTTCTCTGTTAGTTCATATTTAGGCTAATACTATTTTTAAAGCAATAATTTCTCCATTTACCTTGCCTTATTTTATGGTCATCTCCAGAGATAAAGGATATAAACCCATACACCATATATTTTAAATACTAGGACTATAAGTGGGTTAATTTTCAAAAGAAAATATCGTTATTTAATAGAAGTTCTCGTACGAAATCTGATTCCTAAATGGAATTTCGGCACTAAACCCCATTGTACTTCTCCCCCCTTAACTTCATGATACGAACTCATTGGCCTCGAATTGCGGCCATAAAAACACTTAAGAAACTTGGCTAAATTAGACCTCTCTTTCCCCCTCCCCTTCCCTTACATTTTTGCCAGCGAATTAAACCAAAATTGATGGCCACCATTGGCAGCCCATAAAAGAGACAACTATATTAATCCATGTGTGTGTGTGTGTGTCTTGTTCATTCCAGATTCCGACTCCACAGAGAACGATGCCGTGGCCGCACAGGATATCCTTACGTGCGGCGCCTGCCAAAAGACATTTGCCCTCTCGGACATTGTCAAGTTCATTCAGCACAAGGTGCTGCAGTGCAACAAAGAGAACTATGGTCAATGCACCACACAGGGTCCCACCATGGATCGTGATGCCGAGGAGGGTCGTCCATTGAGTCTGGTCAATCGACGTCCCTCCATTTCGGCTCCCATAACAGGCCGTAAATCGGCCCCGGCCGTGGCCGTGTCCGCCGGTACCGCTTCAGCCACAGCTGCCGCCGCCGCCTCCGTGGGCGTGGGCGCGGCCAGCGGTTCTAGAATACACACTCCACCACCCAGTCCTGCCGATTTGCTGGCGGATGGTGCCAGCAGTACGCCCAAACGGCTGGTAGACGGTAAGTAAACTTATTCTCGTGCATTTTTTTGGCAGCAGGTTCACATTTTGTTCTCCTCCTCCTCCAGAGAACGACAATACCACACCCAAAGACAGCGAAGCCGCCACTTTGGAGTCCACCACAGTGGCTGGCAGTCCTGCTGCCGCCCAACAGGCGGACATTGAACGGGACAGCAGTTGTGAGCTGGACGATGACAGGCCCACAAAGGTCAAAGAGGAGCCGCCGTATGGGGTCGATGAGGAGGAACAGGCTCTGGATTGCCCGCCACTGGCCAAGCGGCCCAAAATGGAGCTGGTCGATGCCGAGGCCAATACAGTGCACACAGGTAAGACCCCTCCCCCTCCCCCTTGTGTCGCATATTTTTGGGTCGCGGGCAAAATTAAAATTTTGCCAAACATCAAAAATGCAAAAATGTTGTGCGGAAAAAATGTGTTTGATGTTGATGCCCACAAAGGACATGGCATGGCCATGTTACACAGGGATAAGTCGCGCGATGATCGGGCCGCGGGCCCTGGACGATAAGCTGCAGCTGCTGCTGCAGTCAAATCCATTTTCTCTGACCAATTGTTGAGAGGTGAGAGAGAGAGGAGGCCACACATCAAAGCTGCCAACTGTCGGCTGTGTGTGTGGAGTGCAGCCAAAGGACACTCGGGTCAGCCTGACAATCGAAGCTGCTGACATTTCAATGCGAATGCTGATGAAAAGCCAAAGACAGCAGCCGTAAAAAAAAATCTGTATAAAAGGGTAACCCCCTTACCCTGAAAGCAGAACAAAACAACAACTGCCAAAGCACTACCAAGTCGAGCTGCCCTCGAGGGTAATTTGAATGCGCGAAGGAATGCCTGGGCAACGGCAACAACAACCACTTGAGAGTGGACAAAGGGCAATGCTTAACTGGACTTGACACACGCACAAAAGGCAGGCAGTAAAGCAGAGTGAGAAGAGCAGAGAAGAGCGGAGAGGAGGAGGAGAGGAGTGGTCAGCTTGACTAGCGGTCAGATTTTAGACACGCGCCTCAACCAAAAGGTCAAACGGTTGGGCAAAAAAGCAAAATAAAGGTGTAAAAGTGTCGCGTGTCATGTTCAACGGATTGATTGATGGATGAGTGAGTGAATGGAGTCAAAACCAAAACAGGAGAAGTTGAGAAAATAAAAGTTTACTTTTTAATTTAAAATTTTATGATATTTCTTTGAGTGTTTGTCCATTGGACACAGTATTCATTAAGCATTTAGCTTATTGTTTTATACTCATACATGAATTTCCACCGCAATTCAGAGAAATTAATTACACAATTCACCATATTCAATCACAATTCTTGATATTCATTCTATTCATCACTCATTTAGTATTCATTTAACACTCAAGCTTTTTTTAAATTTATAAGTAAATATTCATTATTCTATACATAGTTTTCTTTAGCTGTGAGCAAGTCATTTGTGTTAATTACACCTCTTTGTTCATTCAACGTATTCTCACAATATGAGTCTTCTCTTCTAGTTCCGATCCCGTATGGGACATAGGGCATCAACCACTCCTCTCTTCCAACGAACTCTGTTGTTGGCCGTAGCTTTCAGTTCTCTCTAGGTCTTCCCGATGCTTTCCGCTTCTCTACCAACAGTCCTCCTCCAAGTTTCTTTGGGTCTGCCTGGTGTCCGGTCTAATCCATCCAATGAGTAATGTTCATTAAATGCAATTTGGCGTTTAGCGAAGTTTTTATACATTTATTCATTTTATTCACGCTTTAGAAACAACGTTCATTCATATAATTTTCTTAGTCTAGTTTCTTCATTCATACATTCGTGCTACTCAAAGTGGTTTATCACTTTTAACATTCACTTACCACTCTTGATTTACCCATCAAGTGCAGTATTCATTCTCCCATTCATATTCAATCATCCATTTCCTTAAATGCTCACTCACTCTTGGCTTAATTACCTTATAAGCCTTATTCACTGGCCTCATTGTCGTATTCACACTTTTAATGAAGTATTCGTTACTCTTCTTGTTTTCATCTATTATTCATTTACCACTCATTGTATTTAACCATTAGGTGCAGTACTCACACTTAAATCCGAGTATTCATTTAGCCATTTCCTTCATTGACTTACCACTCATTGTATTTACCCATCAAGTGCAGTATTTATTCTTCCATTCATATTCATTCATTCATTTATACAACTCACACCTTAAATGCTGTATTTAATCACTCACTCTTGGCTTAATTACCTTTTAAGCCTTATTCACTGGCCTCTTTGTCGTATTCACACTTTTAATGAAGTATTCAGTTACTCATTCATTGTTTTCATCTAGTATTCATTTACCACTCATTGTTTTTCACCATTAGGTGCAATATTCACACTTAAATCTGAGTATTCATTTAGCCATTCCCTTCATTGACTGACCACTCATTGCATTTATTCATTCTCCCATTCACATTGAATCATCCATTTCCTTAAATGCTCACTCACTCTTGGCTTAATTACCTTTTAAGCCTTATTCACTGGCCTCTTTGTCGTATTCACCCTTTAAATGAAGTATTCAGTTACTCATTCATCGTATTCATCTATTATTCATTTACCACTCATTGTATTTAACCATTAGGTGCAGTATTCACACTTAAATCCGAGTATTCATTTATCCATTCCCTTCATTGACTTACCACTCATGGTATTTACACATTAGGTGCAGTATTTCTTCTCCCATTCATTGTGTGCTGGCATAATGATCCATATTCATTCATGTATTTAAACAACTCACATCTCAAATGCTGTATTTATTCACTATCGCTGTGTTTCAACACCTTTTAAGCATTATTTAAGTATTCATTTACTTATTCATCGTATTCATGTTTTATTCATTTACCATTCAGTGTGTTTAACCACTAAGAGCAGTCATCATTCGACCAATCGTTGCGTTTTAACATAATGAGCAGTGTTTACTCATTCACTCATACTATTTACACCTTAAAAACTTCACTCACTCTGTGTGTTTATACCTTTAAGGAGGTATTCATTAACTCATTCATTATAATCACGCTTTAGAAGAGTGTTGATTCGAATATGTTTTGAATACGCAGCTAATAAATAAAATGCATTCAACCTTTTTACCTTTATTTTCTCATATAAGCTGTATTCTTTTATGCATTCATTATATTATCACTTGCCATAAGCAGTATTCATTTCATTCTATTCATAGTATTTACACTTTTATGACGATATTCATACTATTTAAGCTTTAAAAAAGGTTATGACTCAACTATTTATTATACTCGCACCTAAAAAGCAACAATCATTTATTCATTCATTCCTTCTCACACCTCAAAAGCAGTATTCATTCACTTATTCACATGTTATAAGCAGTATTCAGTTTTGCATTCATCAGATTGGCATTATTAAAGAAAAAGTCACATAATATAAGCAGTATTCATTCTATCATTCATAGTATTCACACCCTTTAGGAAGTATTCATCGTATTTACGCTTAAAAAAAGGTGCATTTGACACCTTAAAGCCAAAGTCACGTAAAGTTACCTAATATAAGCAGTATTCATTCTATCATTCATAGTATTCACAACCTTTAGGAAGTATTCAATGTATTTACGCTTTAAAAAAGGTGTATTTGACACCTTAAAGCTGCATTGACTTAACCATTCAACCTTTCCAATCACTTTTCATACACCTACTTTTTGTTTTCACAACTTTCGAGTAGTATTCATTTACCCAATTATTGTATTCACATGCAACAAGCAGTATTCAGTGTTTCATTTATCCGATTGACATCCTTAAAGAAAAAGTCACATAATATAAGCAGTATTCATTCTATCATTCATAGTATTCACAACCTTTAGGAAGTATTCATTGTATTTACGCTTTAAAAAAGGTGTATTTGACACCTTAAAGCCGCATTCACTTATCCATTCAACCTTTCCAATCACTTTTCATTCACCCACTCTTTGTTTTCACAACTTTCGAGTAGTATTCATTTACCCATATATTATATTCACATATAATAAGCAGTATTCAGTCTTCCATTTATACGATTGACATCCTGAAAGAAAAAGTCACATAATATAAGCAGTATTCATTCCATCATTCATAATATTCACACGCTTTTGGAAAGTATTCATTGTATTTACGCTTTAAAAAAGGTGCATTTGAGGTCTTAAAGCCACATTCACTTATTCATTCAACCTTTCCAATCACTTTTCATTCACCCATTCCTTGTTTTCACAACTTTCGAGTAGTATTCATTTATCCATTTATTGTATTCACTTGCAATAAGCAGTATTTAGTCTTCAATCCATCAGGTTGACACCCTTAAGGAAGTAGTCACATGCCATAAGCAGTATTCATTCCATCATTCATAGTATTTACTCCTTTTAAAAAGTATTCATCGTATTTACGCTTAAAAAAAAGGTGCATTTGACACCTTAAAGTCACATTCATTTATTCATTCATCCTTTCCAATCACTTTTCATTCACCTATTCTTTGTTTTCTCGACTTCCATTTATCATATTCACACCTTAAGCAATGTATTCATATAACCATTTGTCGTAATCCTAATTTATTCATTTGCCATTCATTTAAAATTCTGAGTAGTCGTTTCACCTTTTGCCCTTCTCATTCTCCATTGCCTAATTATTTCGCTTCGATTCGAATACGCAGATACATTTACGCAGATACACAGATACAGATGCCACATCGTCACAATTTAACCCCTTGAACTTTGCGCTTTTGACACGAGCAAAGCACAACAAAAAGTCAGTCAGTCAGTGACAATACACAACAAAGTTGTTTGACTCTGACAATGCAAACTGTCAGCATTTCAACGCAGCAGCCGCCGCTGCCACAGATACAGAGCTACAGAGCTACATCTCTCCGTGTGTGTATCGTTAATTACGCATTGTTTTCGCTCGGTTTTTACTTCTATTTTTTTTTGTTGTTGTTGGTACGCAAACGCGCAATTGTTGTCCATTTGGTAATTATAAATATGTGGAGTCCATGGCAACCCACTGCCTGGTGGTCTGACCCGAACCTGATCCGAACCACCTGAACCAAAAAAAACAAGAACAAAAAAAAAAGCAGAGAAGACAACAAAAAACTGTCAAACAGAAATGTTTGCTGTCATGTGAGTGAGTGACGGAGAGTGTGAGTGTTAATTATCAATTTGCTGGCACAGCATGTCGCGACCGCAAGGACAATGAAACGCCATCAGCACGTGGGCGGGGGCCGGGGCGGGGGCGGACTGCTCTTCCATTCAATTATTGACTCATGCTGGCACTAAGCCCCCCCTCTAAATCGCCTGACCCCTTGACAAGTTCTTTTTCTTCCCGCTTTTTTTGGCTTTTGAGCAACTCCAAATCGAAGGCTAATGCTCTCGGCTCATGCAATTTCACGTCCACACCTAACGAGCTCCTGGCGAGCCCACAAAAGGATTATATGCCGGCGAGCCTTTCTTTCGCTCGTCCTTTTGTGCGAAGGGGGCTTAGCGGCAGAAGGACTCACCAGGACCTTGGCCAGGAAGCTGGCAGTTGGCAAAGCTGCAACAATTATCCCATTTCATGCAACCCTTTTTTTTTTTTGTTGTGGCTCGTTGCTGCGGATGAGCCACCCGCTGATGTTCTGCCGCATCGCTCATACGCATCGTACGCCGGGTGCACTTCCTGCGCCCGAAGTCCTGCAGGCGGTCAATTTGCCATTTCCGTTTTGCCGGAGACTTTGCTTTGTTTTTGCCATATTTTTTTTATGGCGTTTTGTGTGGAGCCCAAGGGTCACTTGAGTCGGAGTTCAGCCCGCAGCTGCCAGAATCAGAACGTGCCATCAGCCTGCGCCGCAGTGCTTAGGTAAATGGACGCGTGCTCAGCACACGGCAGCGATCCCAAAGACAAGGATCACAGAATAATGCCTGATGTTTTTCGACAACTTTTACCTCTTTTTTTTATGCGATCGCGTAACCCTTTCAACCCCTAAGGGCGGCCAAACAAATTATCTGTGAGATTCATTTGCATTTCCGACCCGCATGATCCTTGCCATCCCCCCCCCTCCCTCCACAACAAGGGTCGCGACAAAATCATGTTCAACACGCTCACCTTTCCGGCAAGAAGGAAGAGGCTGGCTCCCTCATAAAAAGAAGAAAAAAAAAAATAAATAACACAAAATTAAATGAAAACCGAAAGCAAAAGTGTGGAGAATGAATGCCTCGTGCGCGTCGTGCGTTTTTCCCAAAAAATTTTCATTTTCTGTTTTTTTTTAAAGCGTCATTTAAATGCAGAGGATGTGCTCGCCCGTTAGCCAGGATGTTGCTGCCATCGACGGGGGTAGTTGATGGGTAATAGTTGGGCATTAACACCTTGTTGTGTCCTGGTGACATGTGGCGACATGTGGCCAGCCAGCTAGCCAATTTTATACATTTTTCTTTTTTTTGTTATTTTATTTTATATATTTTTGGGCAGCCGTGGCAAAGAAAATGGAAACTCGAAGAGAAAGTGCAGCTTCTAAACTAAACCAAAGCACAAAAAGGGAGAAGCAAGTACGAAGCACTCTCTAAGAGCGAGAAAAGGTGCATGAATAGAGGGCGAAAGAAGAACACTTTCAGTTCTGTTTCTAATTCTCAGTTCAGTCAGTTCTGCTTCATTTTTCCCTGTCTTTGATGTGTGCTGTCCTTAGTGAAAATGTGAATTTCCTTTGCCCATACATTTTATGATCAATTCAATTGCCATTCTTTTTGAAGAGTTGTATTCTTAAATGATATACCAAATGGTACGAAAGTCAAAGTTGTACCTTTAAAGCACCCAATAATAGATAATATTGATCAATGATTCATAACAGTTCTGCTGTTCACTGTAAAATTGTAAATTAGTTACCATTTTCAGTGATTTAAGACACTCCCAACCAAATTGATTAATTCTAAGCCATAGCTGCCCTGGAAAAATAGGTACATATACAGAGTACCTTTCAGTTTTAGTCAACATTTCTTTTAGTTTTCTTTAAACACTTTAAACAAGCAAGTTTAAAGTGATTTGAATGACTTTCAACCCAAGCTGCTTTGAAAATATAGGTACATTTACTAAGTAATTTCCAATTGAAGTGAGAAAATTTATTAAATTTCCTTCAAATATGATTTTTAAGCAAGTTTGTCTCAATTTAAGGCACTGTCAAACAATTTGGTTAACTCTAAGCCACAGCTGCCTTGGAAAAATAGGTACATCTAAAGACTACTATTCAGTTTTAGTATTATCTTTTAGTTTTCCTTAAAATATAAGCTTTTTAAGTGATTGAAGCTCGCTTTAAAACAGAGATGGGCATGCACACATATCGTCACACTTTTCACACGCATACAAACACAATTTGCGTGCACAACATTCGTGTTCTATAAATAGCTTTCAATGCTTATAGCGTACGTGTGATTTTGTGCAATGCACGTGTGCATAGGAACGTCGCGACGCGCCCATCACTGCTTTAAAACAAATCGTTTGACCCTAACACATAACTGCCTTGCAAAAATTGGTACATTTACTAAGTAACTTGCAGTTCAAGTGATTAAATCATTAAGGTTTTCTTCAAATATACTTTCTAAGCAAGTTTTAAGTGATTTAAAACACTTTCAGCTAGATTGGGTACTTCTAAACCAAAGCTGCCCTGAAATAATAGGTACATTTACAAGGAAACTTACAGTTTAAGTGGAAAAATCTTTAAGTTTTCCTTAAAATATACTTTCTAAGCAAGTTTCAAAAGATTTAAGACACTTTCAACCAATTAGGGTAACTTTAAGCCATAGCTCCTCTAAAAAATTAGGTACATTTACAAAGAAACTTTTAGTTTTAGTAGTGAAAATCCTTAAGTTTTCCTTCAAATATACTTTCTAAGCAAGTTTCAAAAGATTTAAGACACTTTCAACCAGATTGGGTAACTTTAAGCCATAGCTCCTCTAAAAAATTAGGTACCTTTACAAAGAAACTTTTAGTTTTAGTAGTAAAATCCTTAAATTTTCCTTAAAATATACTGTCTAAGCAAGTTTCAAAAGATTTAAGACACTTTCAACCAATTAGGGTAACTTTAAGCCATAGCTTCCCTAAAAAATTAGGTACATTTACAAAGAAACTTTTAGTTTTAGTAGTAAAATCCTTAAGTTTTCCTTAAAATATACTCTCTAAGCAAGTTTCAAAAGATTTAAGACACTTTCAACCAGATTGGGTAACTTTAAGCCATAGCTCCTCTAAAAAATTGAGGTACATTTACAAAGAAACTTTTTAGTTTTAGTAGTAAAACCCTTAAGTTTTCCTTCAAATATACTTTCTAAGCAAGTTTCAAAAGATTTAAGACACTTTCAACCAATTGGGTAACTTTAAGCCATAGCTTCCCTAAAAAATTAGGTACATTTACAAAGAAACTTTTAGTTTTAGTAGTAAAACCCTTAAATTTTCCTTCAAATATACTTTCTAAGCAAGTTTCAAAAGATTTAAGACACTTTCAACCAAATTGGGTAACTTTAAGCCATAGCTCCTCTAAAAAATTAGGTACATTTACAAAGAAACTTTTAGTTTTAGTAGTAAAACCCTTAAGTTTTCCTTAAAAAATACTTTCTTAGCAAGTTTCAAAAGATTTAAGACACTTTCCACCAGATTGGGTAACTTTAAGCCATAGCTTCCCTAAAAAATTAGGTACCTTTACAAAGAAACTTTTAGTTTTAGTAGTAAAACCCTTAAATTTTCCTTAAAATATTCTCTCTAAGCAAGTTTCAAAAGATTTAAGGGCTTTTTAACCAAATTGGGTAACTCTAAATCATAGCTGCCCTGAAAAAATAGGTACATTTTCAAAAAACCTTCCACTTTAAGCGGTAAAGTCTTTAAGTTTATCTTAAAATATACTCTCCAAGCCAGGTTTAATTGATTTAAGACACTTTCAACTAAAATGGGCAACTTAAAGCCATAGCTGCCTTACAAAAATGGGTACATATAATAAGTACCTTTCAGTTTAAGTGGTAAAATCTTAAATTTTCTTCGTCAAATGCAGTTTGAAGTCCGCTTTATATGATTTGATTCAGTTTCAGCTGCATTGGATGGCTCTAAGCCAGATGCCTTGGAAAAATGGGTCTAAACTTCTTTTGTATTAGTAATAAAAATAAAAACGACAAAAGCTATAGAAAATCTAACTTGAAATCTTCAATCTTGCTTTCAAAAGTAGGCAAATATGTGGCGAATCTTTATTTTGGAGCTGAACATTGAGAAAAGATTCGCCAAATGTTCACTGGGAGGGTTTTTAAGTTTAGTTTTTTCCTTCTTGTTAAATTTATGATGAAATGTGATTTTACATTTTTCATAAATTTTCCTCGGCATCTGTTGCTGTCTCTCTGTGTGTGTGTAAGCAATTTCCCGCAGCAGGACATGAGGTGTGGAGGATGTCCCACCCCTAAACATGGGCATGGCAAATTAACAAATGTCGCGCGACAGGACCGCAAAAACCACCAAGAACTATAAGCAGGACACGTATGTTGCCAGTGTGCTGGGCAATATCCTCGACCATATTGGCAATCTCCGTCAATTTGTATGCCAGCCACGAGCTCCTCACACATGTCCTGTGTGTGCTCCCCAATCGAAATCAATAAATTTTATATAACTAGCTGGGACGACGCGTCGCCTCCCCCACTCATTAATGTTTAATAACGCCGCTTGATGACTTTCTGTCTTTCCAGAGCCCAGCAACTACACCTGCTCCACCTGCAAGACCCGCTACACATCCGCCTGGCGTCTCATACAGCATGTCCAGCACTCGCACGGCGTCAAAATCTATGTGGAATCGGCCACTGGAGGTGCCACCTTAACGGTGGCCACACCCGCCTCCCTGAACAGCAGTGCCCTGGCACTGGCCGCGGCTGCAGCTGCCGCCGCTGCGGTAGACTCGGCCACACCCAGCTCCAGTCCAGTGCCGGCTGCCCTCAAGCGGAATAGCCCGGCAGGAGTGTGCTCCTCTTCCTCGTCATCGTCATCCTGCCTGACCAACACCAGCGGCAGCAGCAGTAGTCTGAGTGCCAACTCACCCAATGGAGCTGTGCAGCAGCAACAGCAGCAACAACTGCAGCTCCAGCAACAGCAGCAACAACAACAGCAACAGCGCGTCCAGCAGCAACAACAGAATCTAGCCTCGGCCATGGCCGCCGGCATGAGGCATCATCATCCTCTATTGCCACCACCCGAGGCCATGCATGCCAATCCCTTCCAGCTGCTGCGCATGCCCCTCCCACCGGCTCTCGCCCAGGCGGGCAATGTAGTTCCTAATGTTGGACCCCTGTTCGGTCGTCCCTCGCCCGCGGATCACTATCGCATGGAGCAGCTGGTCAGCGAACAGTTCCGTCATCATGGCTTCAATTTGGCGGCCGCCGCCGCCGCTGCCCAGGCCCAGTTCAATGCCAATGGCAATGTGGTTGTTCCTAATGTGCCCGCCGAGCCACGTCCCCCCTCCAGCTGTAGCAGCAATCAGAGCAGTCAGCGTGGCTCGGTGCCGCCGGCCAACCTGCCGCCGCCATCGCTGAGCAACCAACAGCAGCAGCAGCAGCAGCAGCAGCAGGGTCAGCAGGTGCAGGGCCAGGTGCTGACACCGCCCGGCCTGCCCGCCGGCGGAGCAGTTGCCGTTAACACTCCCGCCAAGCTGGAATCACAGCAGATGGATTTTTACTCGCAGCGATTGCGTCAGCTTGCGGGCACAACAAGCCCTGGAGCTGGCAACATTGTTAACTCGAGCTCGCCGAGTCCACGACAAAAGCAATCGCCGCACTTTGCGAGCCCCTCCCCCAGCAGCCAGCAACAGCAGCAGCTGCAGCAGTCGCGTCCCCACTCCCTGACCCCGCCGGAAAAGTCGGACCTGAGCCCCGAGAACGGCGGCCTCAACACTCCCCGCTCGGCCAGCACGCCACCCTCCAAGGCCTGCTCGGGCCAGGACCAGGCCAGCTGCTACAGCTGCGGCTACTGCGACAAGAAGTTCCGCTTTGAGAACAACCTGATCATCCACCAGCGCACCCATACGGGTGAGAAGCCCTACAAGTGCACCGCCTGCGACTTTGAGTGCTCGCACATACAGAAGCTGATGAAGCACATGCGTGTGCACCGCAGTCCCGCCGAGAGTCAGGACGGCCAGGAGGGTCCCGACAACCAGGACGGCGGCAGCAATGCCGACTCCCTGGAGACAAACGAGGCGGACCAGGATGAGGATCCCAACCCAGAGGAGTCGGAGGAGGATGAGGACGCCGAGGGTGATTTGGACGAGGAGGACGACGAGGAGCTGGAGGATGGGGAGGACATGAAGTACGAGGCGGAGGACTTGAGTGTAAACAATCGCATCGATGGCAAGAGTCAGAGCCCCAAGACAACCAGTTCGGGCGCCACCTCTTTGGTGGGCGAGCTGATGGACAAGTTCGGGCTGTCTAATATAGCGCAGTACAGTGAGGCCTACAAGCAGGCGCTGCAGGAGTCGGGCCGCAAGGAGGCCAGCTCGCAGGACAACAACAATCGGGGAGCCGCCAATGGTTTGCCGGCGGCCGCCCTGCGCCTGCGCGACGAGTTCGCCAAGAACTGCAACATGTTCCAGCAGCCGCCGGAGGCCAGCGGTCCCGCCCAGGTGCCGCTCTTCAATCCCTTCCCCAACCCCTTCGAGCTAAGCAAACGCATGAAAATGGACGGCGGCGACTGGTGGGGCATGTCTGCCCTGCACCGCAACGAGACGCTCTTCGAGAACCTCAAAATGAAGCCCCTGGGTCTGGGTGGAGCCAACTCCCTGATGCAGGGACCTCTGCTCAAAAAGGAAAGCCGGCAGCGCAACGACACCTGCGAGTTCTGCGGCAAGGTGTTCAAGAACTGCTCCAACCTGACCGTGCATCGGCGCAGTCACACGGGCGAGAAGCCCTACAAGTGTGAGCTGTGCTCGTATGCCTGCGCCCAGAGCTCCAAGCTGACGCGTCACATGAAGACCCACGGACGCACTGGCAAGGATGTGTACCGCTGTCGCTTTTGCGACATGCCCTTCAGTGTACCCTCAACGCTGGAGAAGCATATGCGCAAGTGTGTGGTCAATCAGGGTAAGGCGGCGGCAGCGAATGCAGTGGCTGCAGCACAGGCCGCTCAAGCGGCCGCTCAGCACATACAAGCGGCGGCCGCTCAGCAGCAGGCCCAGCAGCAGCAGCAGCAGCAGCAGCAGCAACAAATGCCCGCCCAGGCACAACTCTCACCGCCCTGCCCACCCATGGGCTATGGAGCACAATTTGTGCCCGGACTGTCGCTGCCGGGTAGTGTGAGCGGCGACAATGACTCCAATGCCAGCTCCAGCCTGAATGCTCATCCCATTTCGCTCAAGGAGGAGGCATGACTTTGGAGCAGCACTCTAACGCATCCCCTGCAGCTGAGGCCGCCACGCAGCCGCCTCATGTCGCGCATCTTTTAAAGATACGGCGTGGCCTGTACAGTTACGGTTATACCATACATAACCCCTCTTGAAAAGAGAGATAGACCCAAGTCCCCACCCCTCCCCCCACACACACACACACACGCCAGCTGCTTCATTCAGCCTAGCTCCTTCAACGACCAGAGGCATTTAAATACCAAAGCAATAACCGTTATGTAATATAATTTTTAAACCACAAACAATTTTTTTTTTCACCATATTTTTTTTTTTTTTTTTTTTTTTGTATGCAAAGTGAAGTGAAAGAGTAGAAGAAGACAAACATTTTCCAGTGTATTTTCCCCCCTAGAAGTAAGCTTAAGAATAATGGTTAAAAAAATTAGAAAAAAAAAAAAAAAAAAAAAATTGAAACACTCCAGCGGCGCACAAATGAATGGGAACATAAGTAAACGAACATTTAGGCTTTTTTCATCAGCAGACTTTGCAGAAGATTTAAGGCCTTACAGAAGAAGACTTCAACTTAAACAAAAAGTAAGTGGGAGGTGTATGGTATGGCTGTTTTAGAAGACTTCAACTTCGGTACACAACTAATTTATGAGACTTCCCTGACTGTCTTCAGTATACTCTGCTTAAGACTGAAGAAGACAGAAGAAGAACAACAAGTGAGTGGGTAATCCATACAGCTGTTTTCTGACACTTCCCTAACTGTCATCCATAGACTTTGCTAAAGATTTCAGGTTAAGTACAGGGTTGCCCATATTCGACGGACCCATGTTTTTTTTTTTTTTTAAATCAAAGAAAAAAAGAAAAATTTGGCGGTTGGCAATCTTAATCATTTAATTTGTTCCAAGTAGATTTGTTTACATCAATTTTTGAATATGATATCTCTCAAATGGCCGCCTCTGGCGTTGATGGCGTATTGTGCCCTTTTTGCAGCATTTTCCATCGATTTCGCCAACATTTCGGCCGGAATAGCGGCTATTTCTTCACGAATGTTGTCCTTGAGCTCTTTTACGGTCCTTGGCTTGTTAACGTAAACCTTTGACTTCAAATATCCCCACAAGAAGAAGTCAGGCGGCGTCAAATCGGGCGAACCACTTTTCGACATCAAACGGCCCGGAAACAATTTCTTCAGAAAATCGATTGTTATGCGACTTGTGTGCGGTGGAGCGCCGTCTTGTTGAAACCAGAACTGCCTCATACGCTTTCGACGAATAATTGGCATCACAAAATTGGTCATCATGTCGCGATAACGCTCCTGGTTGATGGTAACAGCATGGCCATTTTCATTTTGGAAGAAAAACGGCCCAATGACCGTTTTCGCACTAACGCCGCACCAAACTGTGACTTTTTCGTCATGAAGAGGCACTTCTTGAATCTCCTGAGGATTTTCAGTGGCGTAAATACGGCAATTTTGCTTATTTACGGTCCCATTCCAATGTGAAATGTGAAAATGTGAAATTTTTTAAAAGCACGTTGAGTTTTCACAATTGACTTGTTCTGTTGAATGTAAATTTCAACTATTTCAGAGCGCTCGCGTGGCGTGTATTGTTCCATGGTAAAAATCTGCTTGGACTGACGCTTCAAACGCGGTATGTCATTAAGCGATCTGACATCTCTGTCAAAAGTTATGGCGTTGCCAGATGGGTCCGTCGAATATGGGCAACCCTGTATGTGAAACAATACTTTCCTATCATCAGAAGACTTCAGTTGAAATCATCAGTAGTCTTTGCTTAAGACAATGGATTAGCTTTTTGATTTCGTAAAGTTTAAAGAGTTCATCCAGCTGATGGGATTAGGAGTCTTTATTGTTGATGAAGATCGTCTTAAGAACTCTTTAAACTTTACGTTTTCTAATGAGAACAAGAACTGTCTTATGCCCTCAAACGCTGTTTCTCTTCAAAAACTGTTGTATTCAATGACTTACCTGGCCCAAGTTAGATCATCTAAAGTTCTAATACCACCTTTGATTAGGTACAACAGTTCTTCACAAAACTGCCTACTTGTTCGTTTACAAAGTAATGAGGTTATTTAAAGTTCAATTCTCAGCGCCGCTGGCACCTTACTCTAGCCCTAAAACACACACAATTTTTTTCATTTGTTAATCTATGTATAAATTATAAAACAAAACAAAAAAAAAACTTAGTAAATCTTAGAACTTGTAAATTATCTTAATATAATTTTCCATTTATCATTTAAACTTAAAAACAACAAAAAAAAAATTCAACAAAAAAAAAAACAAAAAACTTTTTTTTTTTTTTTTTTGCCTAGAAAATAATTCCAAAAAATAATCAAATTTTTTTACATACATAAATAAAATACAAATTTTTTTTTAGTATAAGCTTTCAAAAGAAAAAATTTGTACGTAAAACTTCAAAAAAAAAAAAAAAAAAAAATATTAAGAAAAAAGCAGAAAGCAATTGACAACAACAAATGAAAAGAAAAAACAAAAACCATTAACTAGATTTTAGAAGACTGAGGAAAAAGACAAGCGAGAAAAGTGACCCTGTTTACATAATGTTTTTCTTTTTTTTTTGCTGTTGTGTTTACTCTTCCCGCTCTTTGGAAAAAATTTTGATTAATATTTAATAATTGTTTTTAGTGAAAATTTGTTTAAAGCGTTTCTTTGTTCGTGGAGACTTTGTTTTCTGTTTGTGCGATAAATTCGCTTCTATTCGGACAGCAGTTTGAATGACTGAAAAAAAACACAGCTGTTGTCCCTCTACAAGCGAATTGTTCCACCCCCCACCCCCCCACCCTAATTGAAGTTTATCGTGCGAAACATTTACTTGTAGGGTTTCTTCTATATATGCATATATCTCTATATACAAGTACATACATATATATAACCACAACAACAACAACAAACTGAATAAAAAACCCCGCAAAAAACTATGCAAAAATTACAAACCACCCTGTCGTATGTTTCATTTTCAATATTCTCAACACTTTTCAGTTTACAAACATTTTTATTTGATGACGGACAAACAAAACGCAGAATCTAGAGCAGATGGCCAGCAAACTAAAATTACAACAACAACAACAACAAAACAAACCTATCATTAAAATCTAGTGAATTAAATTGTAGCTATAAAATAAATCAACTTTATACTAAACACATCATCACAATATTGTTGTCATTTTGGCCGAGAACAATGCGTAACGAAAAAAGAATAAAGAAAAAAAACTAAAAAATTAAAAAAAAAAAAAATATTTTTCAAATGTGTGTAATTTTTTGAACATAACAATAATAATTAAATACAACACAAAAACAAAAAACAATTAAAATTAATTCAATAACAAATAGTTGTCTGTGTTACGAAAATACAAATACAATTGCAAAACTGTAAAACAAAATCGTGTGTTATGTTATTTGGGGATGGGGAATTTTTTAGCAGAAAATGGATACAGATTTCAAAAATTATGGAAATTGAAAAATATCCCAACGGATTCTGAGAGTTTGACACCAGCAAAATAATTGTCCATTTTTTGTAAATAAAACCTATGGCAAGAGGCCTCTTAATTCTGATTTTCTAATTCTAAATTTTCATTTTTCGCTTAAGGGCGGTATCCACGGTCCGAGAAAATCTCTCGTGAAAAAGTTGATATTTCGCAGATTCCTTACAGTTCGTAAACAAATCAAAATAATTTATATAACTTTGTCAGAAAATACATAGCAATTATCTGTGCATAACTTTCATATAGATACACCGACTCCGTCTCAACATCAAAATCAGCCGAAGAATCATCGTCAAAGTCAACCAACGAATCTGGGAGAGATAACTCACACATTTCGAGACGGGTGTTTGGTTCATATATTGTGATCCGAAGAAAGAGTTCTGCAGGAATTTATTTAAGCTCACTTTAACTTTCTTCCGCATTGCTGATTAGTCGGCAAAAAGGGACAGTGCGCCGTCAAACTCCCAATCAACGGCACTTGGTTCATTTATTTTTTCCTCGTAGCCGACATTTCAGTGTTAGCCCATGCATCCTTGCATTCCATCACTTTTAAAAATATATTCTCATTAAAATGAATATTTCATTATATTTACCTAGCTTTTGCCAAGTGAAGACACTAATGTTCAACCAGGCCGCATTGACTTCCGTTGGAGTCTGAGTGCTTCTTGTTCGCGTTCGTTTTTCTGCCAGAGTCTTTTTGCTGCGCTCATTTTCAATTTGTTTTTGTGGTTGTCTTGCCCGCTCAAATTAGACTTGAAACCTATTTTCGTTCCGTCGCCACAAAAAAAGGCGTTAACAGCACTTAAAAGATACGTTTTTGTTTAACATAACGTAGTAACAAATTTCGAATATGAAATGGCCACACGAACAAATTGCGCAGCAGTTTTTATATGGAGTTTTTCATTTCGCGGCCATTTCGCGAGCCGGATACCGCCTCTTTAAGCTCCATTCGTCGAAAACTCATCTCATTAACTCAGTTTCGCTTTCACACCTGCCTGAGAAGCTCTGATGAGCCAGTTGAAGAACCATTGGTTCATTGGAATCATCTGATTCATATGAACATTCAGACGTTGCTTTGTTTATATAAAGAGAATCGGAACAAGCTACGCTATGCCCCTTACGATATCGCACCATCTGACCAGCCTTACAGTTCAGAAGTACGGGAGGCAATTCTTTGGCCTTAAGGACAATAAAGCCCCAGGAGAAGATATGATATGATATTATGAAAATTTTCGCAGGAATACTACTGGAGGAGGCCGTCTGTGGCCCAGTGGTTAGTGTGCTGGACTGCTGGGCGGGGAGGTCGTGGGTCCGATCCCGCCTCTGAACATCTAATAATAAAGTTTTTTCTTTCTTTAGAAACTAGCTTTTTACACATACGGTCACCTTCACCAGCTATTGGTGCCAGCAGTGAAGTAACCAGCCAGAAAAAGCAATTTTTCTCAAACTTTGCCGTTCGGATCCGGCGTTAAACTCTAGGTCCCTTTTCTCTTGTGCGAAAAATTTAAAGCACACACGCCAAGAGATTGAGAGAAGCTTACCGTCGAGGAGCTGTGTAGCCAAGTTTTACCTTTACCTACTACTGGAGAGTAATTACATCTTGGGTAAACGCAGCGATATTTTGAGCGAGTTCCAGTGCGGATTCAGAAAGGCTACTCGACGGTCGATAGCATATTTTTACCTCACCACAATTGCGAAGTCTTACATCCAAAATAAAAAGAAAATGTTCATATGCTTTATAGACTTTAAGGCTGCCTTGATACGGTCAATGATGAAGCCTCTTCTACAAACTAAGCAACCTAGGTCTATCCTCCAAAATTCTCAAGGCCTTTTACAAAATTTATATGCCGACAACATTGCAACCGTGTGGGATGGATCAAAACTTTCGGGACTGGTTTGGAAACGAATACCGAGAAGTGAAACAAGGATGTCTTATTAGTAGACATCGGATTTAGGTTTTTTTGTTTTTGGTCTAAAAAATTCAAAATTTTGGCATTGGGCTAATAAAATATTTTAAAATTTGTATGATGATCATATCCAAAATATGCTTTTTTAGGTAAAAGCATATGCTAAAATAGGTTCGAAATATGGGTCATTCTTTTATAAACCGAACAGTTAAAAAAATTTTTATTTTTCATTTTAAAAAAAAAAATCCGAAATTAGATCTCGACATGCCCATCATAACGTAATTTGCCGTTTTGCACAACAATTTTTTGTTAATTTTATAAACAATTTCAAAAATCGTCAAAAACGAAAAATGGAAAAAAAGGGTTTTTTAAAAACACGATATCTCAGGTTTGGTTTATCGGACAGGTCTCAAATTGATATTGGTAAAAAGTATTTTACTGTATCTACTCAAATTATAATTTTATAGATTTTTAAATTATTTAATAATATTAAGTAATTGTTGCTAAAAATTATTTATAATTTTTTTCTAAGTGTTAACCACCATGATATAGCTTCTAAGGATAAACAATTTATTGCCCTAAATATAACTTAAATTTTGGTGTTTTCAAAAAGATGGAGACTTTTATGGTTTAAAAGTTATGAATTTTTGAAGTTATAAACAAATAAAAGATGCCCTTAAATAAAAATTTCTCACGTAGTCAGTTTTAAAGTCATGTGATTGAAACTTGGCAATTGTGCTTTATATTTATCAAGCTTTTCAAAATTGCCAACATCACACAGATCGGACATCTATATCATATAGCTGCCATAGAAATGCTGAATTTGGTTGTGGTATAATATACTTTCAAAACTCTGGTCACCTAATCCACAACAAAATGCAATTAATCATAGCATTCGTATGGCAGCTATATGAAATAGACGTCCGATCTGTGTGATGTTGACATTTTTGAAAAGCTTGATATATATTAAGCCCACTTGCCAAGTTTCAGTCGTAGAGCTTTGAAACTGACTGAGTGGCAACGCATTCTTTAAGGGCAACTTTTTTATTTGTTTATAACTTCAAAAATTCATAACTTTTAAACTATAAAAGTCTCCATCTTTTGAAAACACCAAAATTTAAGTTACGTTTAGGACAATACATTGTTTATGCTTAGAAGCTATATCATGGTGGTTAACACTGAGAAAAAATTATAAATAATTTTTAGCAACAATTACTTAATATTATTAAATAATTTAAAAATCTATAAAACTATTATTTGAGTAGCTACAGTAAAATACTTTTCACCAGTATCAATTTGATACCTGTCCGATAAACCAAACCTGAGATATCACGTTTTTAAAAAACCCTTTTTTTCCATTTTTCCGTTTTTGACGATTTTTGGAATTGTTTATAAAATTAACAAAAAATTTTTGTGCAAAACCGCAAATTACGTTATGATGGGCATGTCGAGATCTAATTTCGGATTTTTTTTTATTAAAATGAAAAATAAAAATTTTTACATTCTTTTGCTA
>JAEIFU010002541.1:0-42103 GCA_018904235.1 Lordiphosa stackelbergi
TTTTTCATTTTTTGGTTTTTGCATTTGAGGGGTGGTTTTTGTGCAAACAGATCTTGACGCTGTCTTGTTGTTGTTGCATCGAAGAGTGAATACATACAAATTTTGCACTGCGTTGGCTTGTCCACCAATTGTTGCGACTATTGATGCTGCGATGGAAAACAAAGTGTAGACATTTTTTAAATGCTCTTTAAATTGTTGTTTTTGTTGTTACTTAATTAAATAAGAAAATGTATACAAACTGTTATTAAATTTTGGGGTGAATTTGATGAGTGCAGCGATCTCGTTGATGTTTTCTTATTGTCATTTTATTGTTGTTTTTTTTGTTGCGTCATCACAACAGAAAATGTATACATACTTACTTATGTACATCATATTGGTGAGTGCCCTGTGGCAATTATTTAAAATTAGGCTTGTGTTATTTATTTTATTCAGAGTTTGTGAAAATGACGAGCCATTATTGTTGCTTATGTCGATATAAAGTATCGAACATTTCATTGAGACGAGCTCCGCAAGACGAAGAAAGAAGAAGAGTGTGGTCAAAGTCAACGGGAGTTTTAATTAATAAAAATAGTAAAATTTGTGATATTCATTTTAAAGACAGTGACTTTTATATAGCAGAAGGTGGTAAAATCAACCAGAGGCGCCTTTTAAAAAATGCCATTCCAATTGGAGAGTTCCAGTTTACGGAACATATTGTGTCGGAAACGAAGCCTAACACAAATGACTTCAGTTCGCAAACTGAGTGAGTGCACCTTACCCTTACAATTTGATATATTATTTTGTTAATGTCTATGAAATTTCAGAAAACAAGTCGTGGATTGTGGCATAGCATTGGAAAATTTGAGATTGAAAATCAGAGTTTCCGAGCTGGAAACTGAGAATGCTGCCTTGAAAGGAAAAATTGCAAAGTTTGAGTGTATGGAAATGTCCTTAAACAAAATTTTTACTAACTCCCAAGTCCGTCGATTGGCAAATGAAGGGAAACGTGTGCAATGGAATCCAGAAGATGTGTCCTATGGAATTTGTCTTCATGCTGCTGGGCCACGTGCATATAGGCATCTATTAAAAAAGGGATTTCCTTTGCCTAGCGAGCGGACATTGCGGGATTGGTCGCAGAAGCTGGATGTTCAGCCAGGAACGTTGGATTTTATTTTTGAATTGATGAAGAACGCAGTTGATGTTTCCGACGAAGACAAAGTTTGCGTTCTGTCATTTGATGAAATGAAGGTAGCAGCTTTGTTCGAGTACGATCACTCCCGAGAGGCAGTAAATGCCCCATACAATTACGTACAAGTGGTCATGGTGCGGGGCCTTCGAAAATCCTGGAAACAGCCAGTTTTCTTCAACTACGACACTCCTGTCACCGTGGACATTCTGTACGATATCCTTCAGAAATTGTATGGGGTTGGATATCACGTTGTGGCGATGGTGTCGGATTTGGGGACAGGAAATTGCAAGCTATGGAGAAACCTTGGTGTGTCAACTGGTAAGAATATTGAATAACCAAGTTTTGTTAACATAAACACTAATAAAAAAGTATACAAAATATTTCTTTCAGAAAAAACTTGGTTCGCGCATCCATCAAACCCAGAAATGAAGGTTTTCGCTTTTGCTGATGCGCCCCATTTGATAAAATTGGTCAGAAATCATTTCCTGGACACCGGGCTAGTGGTCAATGGTACAATCCTGACATCAGCCACAATTCAACAAGCCATGAAACACTCCTCTTCTTCAGACCTCTCAATTATGTGGAAAATCAGCGATGAGCACTTATCCGTCAAAGGGTCAGGAAGGCAAAAGGTGAAGCTGGCAACGAAATTGCTGTCCAACACCACTGCAAGCGCCATTAGGCAATGCCACTCCTATGGCTTGGAGCTTTACAAGGCTGAGGAAACGGCAGACTTCATCAAGCTGGTAAACGACTGGTTTGATATTTTTAATTCCACTCTCTCCAATAGCAACTCTATTATATCAACCAAGCGTCCTTTTGGAAAAGCGATCGAAGCGCAACGCTCTGTGCTGGAAAAAATGAGCTCCCTTATGTCTGCCCCAATAGTTCCCAATGGTAAACGGTGTCTGCCTTTCCAAACTGGGATACGAGTTAGCAGTCAATCGTTGGTCGAGCTTCATGCGTATTTGCTACACAGATATAAAATGCAATACATTCTCACAAACAGATTGCAGCAAGATATATTGGAGCACTTCTTCGGCGCTATACGGGCTAAAGGAGGAATGCATGATCATCCCACCCCCATGGAGTTCAAATACCGCTTACGCAAGTACCTCCTAGGTACAATTTTTTTTTTGTAGTAGTTGTTGAATAAATGTTAATAGTTTGGTAATTGGATCGGTGCTTTAGAAATGTTTGTGTTGTCCATGTAAGTGTTACGTGTTAGTTCATGTTTTATGTCATTTTTATTTTGTCATGTGATTTCTAAATATTTCCTTTTGGATTCTAAAATTAGCGAAGAACACAGAGATATTGGATTCCACAGGAAATGTGCAAGTCGATGACACGCCGTGGCTTGATCTAAACCTTGATCCTTCATCAATGGCATTGGCCACAGAGGTACCGGTGTCATTAGCCACAGATGCAGCGGTGGCATTAACCACAGATGCAGCGGTGGCACTAGCCGCAGATGCAACGGTGGCATTAGCCACAGAATCAGTGGAGGAGCGTGACCAACTCACCGATGATGCGATATCATATATCGCAGGCTACATCGTGAGGAAATTTAATTTGCCTGATGAGGAGAAGGAAAATGTGCCTTTTAATTACATTGATCAGGTAGGAGCGGGTGGTTTGAAAAAGCCGACCTTACGTTTCACGAATAGTATTAAAATGCTAGAGAGTATTTTTGATTCTTGCAATAATAGCAATATATCAAGTAAGCCTTTATTAATAAACCAAATGATTCAGAGAGCTGCAAACATTGATTTGGAAAAAAAAATTAAGAAATTTTTTTTCAAAATGCGCACTATGTTTAGAATTAGGCACCTCAATCAGCGGTTGAAAATACAGAAGCAGAAGCAGAAACTGATGGGTAATAAAAAATATTTAAAAATATTACTTTAGACCCGACAGGATTGTAATTTCAATCACGTGACTGAAGTGTCCTCATTCTGATGTAGTGGGTTTTGATTCTTAATTTATAGTTGTTCTTTTTCAATTTTTTTTGTTTCAGCTGGTCTGGATATTTTTTTATTATTATGTTTTCCAAATGTATTGTTATTATTATATTAAACAAAATAGTTTATAGTGTATTAATGTAATCGTTAGCGGACCAATTGCTTATTCAGATCACTTGCAAAAACTGGCAATGGTTGAATCATCAGGATTCTTTATCTTGTCTGTAGATTACAATTTTACACGAGTAGCCACTTTTTAAATTTTTGGAGGATGGATTCGTTAAAAAAACAAATTTTTAAGATTAAGCAAGCCAAATTCAAAAAAATTTTTTCTTTTAAGCGAGTCAAGCAGCTCACAAACTTCCGGCTGTAATAAAAAGCCAAGTATCCTCTGGTTAGCCGCAAAATAATTATATTGCGGTGAGCGAATTGTGAGAAGGCGACTTTATTTTAAGGTTACAAATTATCTGAAGTACCCGGAGCCTCAACAACACTGTTGTTGGGATATACTATAATCTAGTTAAGAACTTCTTTAGCAAATCCTCGAATTAAAACACTTTCTAATGGTACACATACACCTATAATATAATATGGGTATAAAATATTTTACCCACAATATTTTAACTATAATCCAATATACATGATACGGAACAATAATAATACAAAAAAAATAATTAAATTATATGATATGTAATTTGTAATAAACTGTTCCAATATAATGTGGTCAACAAAGTCATCTGCAATTGCTTTGTTTTTTGTTCTACACACACACACACACACAATACTAAATTTGTGTGTAGCTGATTGTTTTTGCTCGCGCCCTCACTCTCTCCCGCTCTCTCTCACTCTCTGAGCAAAAGCGCTTACTTCTCATGCGCCTCACCTTTCAGTTTTCATGACGAGCTGACCAAAAAGTAGTTGGGGGGGGGTAATTGGGGGCGACCGCCACACATGTTTCTGACGAAGCGGTGTCGACTGAGCAACCTTTCTCTCTAGTATTCTTTGTGCAGGCATGGACCAACTACACAAGGTACGGCATTCAGCTGAAAAAATGTGGCCCAAGCGCTTTTGCTGAGAGTGCGAAAGAGAGGGAAGGTGAGAGCGAGAATCAACGGCGCCCATGCACACAAATTAAATATGTGTGTATGTGTGTGCGAAAAATGTATCTACATACGTAAGTATTACACATTTTCGTTGTGATGAAACAACAATAATAACAACAAAACGACAAGTGCAGGCAGTGCATAAGTATGTAAGCATTTTTATTTCCAAGAACACAACAACATGGCACTGCACTCTGCACTAAATATGAATATGTACATATTTTTTTTGCAACGCGCCACATAAACCAAAAACGAGATCAATTCACTCTAAAAACCCACCCCCAAATGTGCATTAAGCAACAACAAAGAATAAACAAGTGCAAGCACTTTATTAAATATAAATACATTTTTTGTGAAGCGACAACAACAACACAACTACGAGATCGCTTAAAAAAATCCACCACCAAATGCACCAAGCATGCAGGTACAACCTTTCGTGACAAATGTCTACCGCATACTAACATTATGTGGCCCGAGCCGAGGCCGCAGCCAGAGTGCCGTACCTTATTGAGTTGAAATACCATGCTGGGCTAAAGGGGGCAAATGGTATGCTAGCAATAAGTGCAGTGAAAAGCACAAAGTATAGTGAGTGAACGAAACGGCAATAAAATATGTTGATTAACCCTGAACAGGTCCGTCGGGTTTAAAATAGCCTATTGTAATACATAGAGGTGAATTAGTTTTAATAATTTTATTTTTTGATTAATTTTGTTTTTATAGTTTTATTTTTATTTAAATTGCCAATTAATCGTGGTTTTTGATTTTGAACAGAAATATTTTTGTTCTTCAATTCTAAAATATATTATAATCTTGAATTAAATTTTTGTTGCTGCGTAAGGGTTAAGCATTAAGAAAAAAATCCCCCATACACACAACCTTTCTCGTCAACAAGCAAGCATGCACTGAGCTAAGGACAAAAACGATCTAGATTCGGCAGCCGACGAGACTACCTTATACTTATTGTATCATGGACGCAGGGATGCAAACCACTTGGAAATAAGCACTGGTTCGGTTCAGCGGTTCAGACAGTTTTTGAACCGCCGGTTCGGTTCAATGCATGGTTTTTGGGCCTTACTGAACCGCGGTTATGGTTCGGTTCGGTTCGGTTCGGTTCGCTCTTTATTCATTTAATTAACTAAAGAAATATATTTTTGATACAAGTATTCAGATTATAAACGTACTCATTTGGTTTTGAAATCGTACAACTCTACATATCAAGTGAAGAAAACATCTTTGGTGACTTGATATTGTTTAGAACTTTGACGGTTTGAAATCAACTAATGAAAGCCAAGCGGATCAAAATAAACTGCCTTCCTTTATATGTGAAGTCCTACAACTATGCCCGGCTACTAAATTAGATGACAAAAGTTCAGCGATTTGAAACCGACTGCTGAAGGCCAAGTAGATTTAATACTTATCATTTCTCATATAAAGACCTCCTAGATTAGTTCTATCAAAATCAAATCGTTCATACGAAAATCTCTAGAGGTTTCTGGAACACACCCGATAATTAAAATTTTCTTTTGACCTGATCAAGTAATCTCTGTCATATAAACTTAAACAATTCTAATTCAAAATCCTTAAGTTCATACGGAAAGCCACTTCGATATGAGTAATACACCCTATTATATAATAAACATTTCATTTTTAATAAACTCAAATTTGACATTTCCATTTGATTAGTTTTATTACACTAGTTTATGTGGTTTTCAAACGATCTTAAAAGACTTAAATTAACTTCAATGTATTGGAATTTTAGTTAAAACTTAATAATAATATATCTCCTAGCATATTTTCATCAATATTGGCTCTTAAGTCTGGTAAAATAAAGTCCAATGCGGAAAATGTTCATTCTTCTGACACTTGTGTGGGTGGAAATGCTAAAACTATTCGAGCTATGCTTAAGTTGACTTTCCTGATAAATATTCCAATATATCATAATCTTTAGGTAAACGCTAATAATGAATGAATATCCGTTAAGTTTTCATTGACGTTTTGAGATTAAGCTACATTTTTTACTTCTTCTGATGATAGCAGGCTTGATTCCTGGTATTTAAGAAATTGAATTCAAAAATAGTCAGAAAGAGTTGACAATTACTGAGCTTTGTCGTCCCCCCTTTTTCAACCCTAATTTGCATGCCTGCAGCCATAGAAATACTCATACGCATTTTATATTTCAAGCCAATCTCAATTAAAGATAAAAAGTTAACTTTTGAGTATTAAGTAAGTTGACCCCCAATGGATAATTCAATCAAGACTTGGCTTATTGCAATTTTGGGTCCGCAAATTTAATAAGGTTGATATTCTTAGCTTATTTACAACAACTCTGCTTTTCCAAATATTTTTGTAATATTTTAAAGCTAATTGCTGATTTTGCTCACTATTCCGCCAGTAACTCAATACCTAGCTGAAGTGAACCGAACCGAACCATTTGATTTTTCGGTTTTTGGTTCGGTTCAGCATTTTTGAAAACACACCGGTTCGGTTTACGGTTTGGTTCACGGGAGAAAAAAGGGCTGGTTTGGTTAAGTAACTCGGTTGGGTCAGTTGTGGGCATGTTTCCCTCTAGGGGAGAAAATATTAAATTTTTTTTATAATTTTCCCAAATACAGAGGGGGGGGGTTAGACCCCCTACCCCCCCCACCAAAACCCACAAATCACACGTACGCTATAAGCATTGAAAGCTATTTATAGAACACGAATGTTGTGCACGCAAATTGTGCTTGTATGCGTGTGAAAAGTGTGACGATATGTGTGCATGCCCATCTCTGCTCTAGATGGGAAAATGTTTTGGTTTTGAATCAAAACCAGGGCTGCAAACCGGTTCGGAGTAGAACCGCTCCGGAATCGGAGATTCCAGAAGTTTTGGGAAGTCCGAACTGAACCCGAACCGAAGCAGGTTAATTTTTATCCGCTCGAACCTAAACCTGAACCGGAGAAAAAATAGTCAAAAAAAAAAGGTCAAAAATTTTCTAGATTTTTGAACTTTGCCATTTTCCAATATATCTGAATGCACACTAAATAAAAATGTGGCATGAATTTAAAGAACTCGCATTTTTTCAATTTACCTATTACCACCTTCCTGCGATATTTAGGAAAATTGTCTAATAAACAGAAAGTTTTATAGAACTCCGAAAAATATGACATGAAAAAAAGTTTAAGAAAAAACTTTTCCAAAAATAAGAATATGAGAGATTTGTCTAATATAACAAGATTTTTTTGGTCGCTGAATTGAAATCAATTGTCTGCTTTCACCCAGAACGTCAGGGTTACTATATATTTGCCTAAACCCAAACACAGAGTTTTTATTTTGCTCATAACATAAAAATTGTTGGATTTTAATATGGAATGTGGTTATTTTTTGACATAATCGATTTGTCCCAAATTTTTTTGATTTAAGTTTAGCGACCATATATACATATGGAAAGTTTGCTATCTTCTTTGTTGCAAAAGCTTGTAATCCTGTGTAATTAGGTCGAACTTTTCTAGTCACTTTCTTAAAAATTGTTCGAAATTCAAAAATTTACTTTGATTTAGTTTGGTACGATATTTCACATGAATAGCAACAATTTTGTACAGCTTTGATATCTGAATACGTTTGAAAAGGCATCTTATTTGTATGAAATTGTTTCTATTCATGTGAAATATTGTACCAAACTAAAAATTAATCTCATCTGAGTATAGGCCTTTAAAATCAAATATCCCTTTAAGAAATAGTTGATGGCAGGCTCAAGGTCGTGAATATAAGAAGAGGCCGCTAAAACCAACAACTAATAAAATATCCCTTAAAATAACTATTTTTGAGCTCAAATAATTTATTCCGAATATCAAGACTCTGAACTTCCAAATATGTATGAAATGTTAAATGTTGTTCCAATTAACATAAATTTTTTTCGAGTCAGCGAAAACAAAACAAGCCTGAACCCCGGTTCGAACCTGGACCTAGGTTCAGCGAGCTTCTAAACCCGCTCCGTGAACCCGAACCCAAAAACTTTCAAGGGTTCGAACCCCGGAGTGAACCCCTCCCGATTTTTAGGAGGTTTGCAGCCCTGATCAAAACTACTGTTACATAGGGTTATTTTATTTTTCTGTCATACGAGTTAGACTTGGTACGCATTTGTTTGTTAATTTAAAAGTTTATTATAATTTATTTAATGCTTTTTGGGCGCACTCATTAATAGCGGTTAATTTGGACTCGTCACAGTGTGTCACAGCCCCGCATTACTCATCACTCGAATAGTGGTAAATAAATAAATTTCCCTCAACACACACACACACACACTCCCAGACAGGGTCACACTGCAAACGGAACGTAAAAGAAAAAAAAAACAACATCACGACCGTGGCCGTGTCACCTCTAGCGACGCCATTTTGCATCAAATCTAACAAAAACCACATCAAAATGGAAGTTTGTTAACGCAGATCAGTTGTAAGTTGTTTAAAAATCCACCCAAAGTCATAAACAAATGTGACATCTCATCTCGTTGAGGTGTGCGTTTCTGTTTCTTCGTTTTGGCTTTGTGTGTGCGCTTTGTTTGTATGCCGTGTGCATTGGTGTTGGTGTTAGCATGAGCGTGAAAGAGATGGCACTAGACGATAGTAGCGGTTGTCAAAAACAGCTGATTGATGGGATTTTCAGTAGGGTGTTGTTGTTGTTGTGGGTGGCAGAGGGGGCGGGGGGCAGTACTCACCTGTAAGCTTTTTTTTTTTTGTTGTATGGTTGGCTTTAAACAGATGTCCCGTTTCTTTGCAGCTGCGCTTGGGGCGCCCAACAAAAGCTACGCAACTCTGTTTTACCCTTCAAACTCCAAGCAGCTTCATTTTGTATCCGAAACCTAGACATGCCCCTGAATGAGGTGGCGGCCAGCGGAGTGAGTGGAGTAATCTATGCAGAGAATGGTAGTAGCAACAGTAGCAGCAGCAGGCACAAATCCATGACAAATTCATCCAAGGCGGATGTGATGGGAGGGGGCAGCGGCGGCAGCGCAGGAGCTGCCCTACAACTGGGCCTGAGTCTGACCACGTTGCAGGGCCAGAAGTGGCAGCAGATTTTTGATCTAGACAAGGTCATTAAACAGCTGCGCACCGCCGAGAAGACGTATCTGCGTGGTGGCCAGAAGGCGGCCACCCAAGCGGCTGTTCAGGTGCAACGCCTGAATGCCTCGGATATGGGCTACTATGATATTGTGCCCAAATTGGCCTGCCGCGATGTGGTTGTCTGCAATTCCTGCAGCGGCAGCTACACCAAGGCCGGCTTCCACAACCACATGGCTTTACAGCATCCCACCATTTGGGATGCCACATCGAACAAAGTGTCGGTGAATCACACGGCGAATGATTCACATCGTCTCACTGCCAACAGCAGCAGCAGCACCACAGAGCATATTGCCACGGATGCGGCGGCTACGGATCCAACGGCTGCCACCACTACAGGTTCACCCATGGAAATGTCCACTTCCTCAAATGGTTCTAGCAGTTCCGCCTCATTGCTGGCCGCCTCTTCGTCTTCATCTTCCTCCGTATCTGCCTCCTCGTCTTCGTCGTCGCGTCACAAAAGCAGCAGCAAGAGTAGCAGTTCCTCCTCCAAAGGCGGCAGCGGCGGCAGCAGCAGCGCCGGCGGCGGCAGTGGAGCTGGCAGCAGCAGCGGCACCAGTTCACGTTCCCGTTCCAAGTCATCGAAAAATCGTCATCATACGTCGCCAGCTCCTGCCCTGGACTTGAATCACAAAGAGAAATCCGGCTCGAAAAAGAGCAGCAGCAGCAGCAGCAGCGGCGGCGGCGGCGGTAATAATACTTCTAGCAGTGCCATAGCAGCTCCTCCCGTAGCAACTGCAGCCACAGCCACAGCCCCACCAACAGCAGCAGCAGCAGCTGTTACTTCCATTAAAGAGGAGCCTCTACCCGCTGTGCCCGCTTCCATAACCGTTTTCTCTTCCTCCTCCAATTCATCTTGTTCATTGCCAACTACTCCCACATTGACAGCCGCCAATCCAGCTGGCCAGCTGCTGCCGGATAATGGCGTCCTCAGTGTTAACTATTCTCCTGCCAATCAACAACAACAGCTGGAGGACAAACCAGAAGTGCAGCCAAAAAAGAAGGTAGTGTATATATATATATATATCTAGTGTAAGGACAACATATTAAATACTTCAGCTGAGACTATACTATACTCTCCCATCCCCACCTAACCTTTCTTATTTATTATGCCTAGTTTTAACATTTAATTAGACGATCTTTTTTCTCCAAAACATTTTTTTCAAGCAATATGTGTTCTAAATGGTTCATGTTTAAATTTCAAATTTTAATTAAGTTTTTTTTCCTTAAAAAAAATAATTTTTAAGCTCCTTTTTGCACTTTTGAAAATCTGGTTAAGAAATTGAATATAATTTTCACACTCAATTAACTAAGGCAAGCTCGAAATTAATTATTTTTTCCTATTTAAAATATTTTTAACCTATAAATCACAACTCGATCCAAAAATGCCTAAAACTTTTATAAATCGCTCCTGGACTCATAAAAAATAATCCCCAAACTGAAATTTTTAAAATCGGATAGAAAATCCATCCTAAGGCGATTCATCCTAAATTTATGCAAAATCATATTTTGAGCGGGTGGACCGAAATTAGTGCTAATTGCACTGAAATTTGATTCACAAAAAAATAATAAGATTGGGCCAAAGTTATTTTGGCATATTTCACATAGTTTGCATATTCAGAATTTTACCGACATATTACACAAGTTTACAAAAAAGGCCAACTTTTGCAACAGAGAAGTTAGCAATCGTTCCTTATGTATTTTTGGCCGCTGATCTCAAATAAATTGTCCGTTTTCTCCCAGCACGTCAGGTTTACGAGATATTCGCATAAACGTGTGTTTAGCAAAGTGTCTTTACATTTGTTGGTCCTGTGGCCACATTAGTTTTTTCGCAAAATTTGTTTGAATATAGTACAAATGTTTTGATTGATATAGTACAAATTCTGGATTTTAATATTGAAAATGTGGTTATTTTTTGGTAAAGTCAATTTTTTCCCAAGTTTAAATAATTCTGAAAAATTTTCTGCTGATATTAAAAATCTTAGAAAAAATCTTTGGTAGTCCTTTGTTTCTTCTTATTTACATATTTTTAGTTTTTCGATATCATCGCGCTTTTAGAAGTTGTTGCCAAAATATATAAGGAACAATTGCTAACTTCTCTGTTGCAAAAGTTTGCCTTTTTTTTGTAAACTTGTGTTATCAAAGCAGGTTTCCAAATTCCATTATTTAAATAATAATTATTTTTGAAATCGCCTCACTTATAACTTATATACTTATATTATTGTAATTACTTATAATATTGAACTACCACCGGAGCCAAATATAACCAGATGGGGCAACTGGATTAAAGCTGCATGCTTTCATGCTACAAATTACAAAGATATTAAATCTGTACGAGCCTGTTGTTGTTCATTTATTATTTTTAATTAGCAGGTCTGTTTTCAATACCACTTCGTTTTTCGTTGAAACGTTTGAATTGGCCATTTTACTCTTACAAATTTGAATGGAAGGTGTAAAGCAGCGAATAGTCTAAAGGCTTTCAATCAAACGATCTAGGCGGCCAATTGACCGGTCCCGAACGTAAAATAAAATGTTCACCGAACTCGCCTCTCAATAAGTCCATTGTTGCGCATGCTGTGTGGCATGTGGCACCGTCTTGTTGTTACCACATGTCATGCAAGTCAAGCTCTTGCATTTTGGGCAAAAAAAGTTGGATATCATCTCACGTTACGATTCTCATCATCTTTGAAGAAGTACGGTCCAATGATGCCACCAACCGCACCAAACTGTGACTTTTTCTGGATGCATTGGTAGCTCTTGCATTGCTTCTGGCTGATATTCACTCCAAAATCGACAATTCTGCTTATTTACGTACCCATTGAGCCAAAAATGAGATTCGTCGCTGATCACAATTTTTCGGTAAAAAAAGTGGGTCTTCGGCCAACTTTCCAAGAGCCCATTCACCAAAAATTCTACGTGGCGGTAGGTCGTTCGGCTACAATTCTTGCACCAGCTGTATTTTGAAAGGTTTTCACACCTAAATCCTTCCGCAAAACTTACCACGTTGTTGAGTAACAGAGGTCCAATTGCTGCGAACGGATGGTCATCATTAACACTGGCCGATATAGCTACGATATTTTCTTCAGTTCGCACTCCAACAATGTAAATTTGGAGCGAAATTTAGTCACAATAGCTCGAATACCCGTTTCAGTGGGTCGATTAAACTGACCATAAAATGGAAGAAGCGCGCGATGAACATTGTTAACAGAGCACGCATTTTGAAAATAAAATTCAATAATTTGAAAATGCTTGACAGTGAAACAAAACACGAAACGTGCGTGAGCTGTTTAAACCAGTGTTGCCAAAAAGATAGCTAAAATCACCCTTTATATTAAAACATTTGCAAGGGTATAAAAACTTCGGCACAGACGAAGTTAGCTTGGCCTTCTCGTTTAAAGTTTTTTTACTAAAAAAAATAAAAAAACTTGGAAGAAAACTTGACTGCTTTTCGCTCTCTTGGCCTTAGTTTTTCGGCCTGGGCGTTCCAGTGACAATCGCAGTGTCTGTTAGCTGCGATAGGAATGCTGAATTTGTTTGTTGTCACTCTCTGGACACCCTAATTCACAACAAAATGCAATTAATCATAGCATTCGTGTGGCAGCTATATGAAATAGACGTCCGATCTGCGTGATATTGATGTTTTGAAGTTTTTTTGCCAAGTTTTAGTCACAGAGCTTTGAAACTGACTGCGTGGCAAAGCTTTCTTTAAGGGCATTTTTTTATTTGTTTATAACTTCAATAATTAATATCTTTTAAACTATAAAAGTCTCCATCTTTTTGAAAACACCATAATTTAAGTAATGTTTAGGGCAATAAATTGTATATCCTTAGAAGCTATATCATGGTGGTTAACACTGAGAAAAAATGATATATAAAATTTAGCAACAATTACTTAATGTTATTAAATAATTTAAAAATGAATAAAATTATTACTTGAATAGATACAGTAAAATGCTTTCTACCAATATCAATTTGAGACCTGTCCGATAAACCGAACCTGAGATATCACGTTTTAAAAAAACTTTTTTTCCATTTTTGTTGATTTGGACGATTTTTGAAACTGTTAATAAATTGAACAATTTTTTATATGGCAAATTACGATATATTCACAAAAAGTTTTTCTCACTAGAACTATATTTTGGACCGATCGTGTTTCTATGGCAGCTATACGCTATAGTCATCCGATTTAAATCAAACTTGGCCAAAATTGTGTGGTAAGTATATAATATAGAACGGTAAAAATGCGATAGCATTGAAAACAAAAAAGTTTTTCACTAAGACTTTTTTCGGTATTTTTTTGGCAGCTATATATAGTCCCCCGTTTGCATAAAACTTGCTGAAATTATGTGTAAGCATAAAAACTTATAAATACGGGGTTGGGAGCGATAGCATTGAAAACAAAAAAAGTTTTTCTCACTAAGACTTTTTTTCAGACCTATCTTTTGTATGGCAGCTATACTATATAGTTGCCCGATTTGCATAAAACTTGCTGAAATTATGTGAAAGCATAGAAAAACTTATAAATACGGGGGTTGGGAGCGATAGCATTGAAAACAAAAAAGTTTTTCTCACTAAAAACCGTTTCCGACCGATCGTTTCTATGGCAGCTATATGCTATAGTCATCCGATCCGGCCGGTTCCGACAAATGTGCAGCGTATTTGTACCAAAAGACTTCGTGCAAAGTTTGGTTGAGATAGCTTTAAAACTGACGGAGGAGATAGCATAGAAACAGACGGACAGACGGACGGGACGACGGACAGACGGACATGGCTATATCAACTCAGCTCGTCATGCTGATCAAGAATATATATACTTTATGTGGTCGGAGATGTTTCCTTCTGTGCGTTACAAACATCCGGACAATTTTAATATACCCTCTCCAAGGGTATAAAAATAGAGGAAAGCTAACTTCGGCTCGACCGAAGTTTATATACCCTTGGCATGATATTTTCCTGCCAGTTTTTTATATGGCAGCTATACGATATTCACCGATTTTGACAAACTCTCTAAAATTGTGTTGAGACCGTAATGTTTATAATTGGAACGTAAAAATACGCTACCATTGAAAACAAAAAGTTTTTCTCACTAAACTATTTTTTCAACCGATCGTTCCTATGGCAGCTTAGTATAGTCGTCGATTTGGATCGACTTGACGTTGGTTAGATATAATTGATCGTAAGTTTGGGAGCGTAGTTGAAAACAAAAAGTTTTTATACTAAAACTTTTTTCAGACCTATCTTTGTATGGCTATACTATATATTGCCGATTTGCATAAAACTTGTGAAATAAAAGCATAAACCTAAATACGGGGTTGGGAGCGATAGCATGAAAACAAAAAGTTTTTCTCACTAAAACAATTTTTCAACCGTTCGTTCCAAGAATTAGAAATTACAATTTTTAATGACACAACTTTAGAGATAGAGATGAAATATTTTACATCTTTAACTATGAACAAACGATTAGAATGGATGACCGCAATTGTAACCCAGACAAACTCTTGAGAAGGGAATTACCAACAACCTGCATTCCTATAATAAAAATTTCTATATGCCTGAGTGGCTTTCTGTAAATTTGCACAAATGCGATATATTTCCCATAGTTTGATTTCTGTATAACTAAAATCTATTGCGGTTTCTGCTTCGTTCACTGATCAAATCTCTGAAATGATGCTATATGTATGTCCCTGGCTGTAGCTACAAAATAGAAAAGAAATAAATTACTAATATGATTTTCCCCCCTCCACAGCTCAAGGGTTCAAGTGATCATCGAACAAAAGCAGCCAAGGAGAAGCAGCCAACGTCAGCTAACTTGGTGGTCGCTAACGCGTATGAGCCACCACAACAACAACCGCAGCAGCAGCAGCAGGTGCTTAGTGAACTAGATCAGGCGGTATCCTCCATCACAGAAGCTACCATAGAGGAGGCCATTGCCCCGGAGGATGAAGGCGAAGAAGAGGAGGCAGAACTGCCCTTGCCAAACACCTCGGCTGATAATTCCATTTCTTTGAATCTAGATGAAATGTTTGATAGCAAATTGCTTACTGATATTTTGAAAAGTTTTGATGAAAGTACCCTGGACACCAGCCAAGCCCAACAACAACAACCACAACAGCAGCAACATCAGCAGCAGCAGCCGCAGCAAGTGTCGCTGCCACAGGCCAGCAAACGATTGCGCTTTGATGAGCCAAGTCCAACTGGCACCAGTGAAGTGGTTGTCAATGAGGATTATGTCAGTTATCAGGAACAGTCACAGCAGCAGCAGCAGCAGGTGTACAATGAGGATAATCAAAGCCAATTGACCGCAATTGATGCCATGCAGCTGCAGCAGCTGATTTATCAGCAACAACAAATGCTGGAACAGAACGAACCTCAAGGCGTGAAACAGGAACAACAACAGCAACAGGAGGACTTGGTCAACCGGCAGGATAATGGCCAATTCAGTGTGTATAATGTACCCTCGCTCACTGATCCGGCCCAACAATTGGACGAGCATATGATGTTGCCAAGTATTATCTATGAGATTACGGAAAGCAATCAGGTTTCTGTGCTGGATCAGCAGAGTCAGCAGCAGGTGATAGCCGAATTTCTTACCCAGGCGGGCTACGAAAATGTAATGCAGGAGCAGCAAGTGGCGGCCGTGGCCACGGGAGCAGCCGGAACTGATCTAAATGAAGAACTAAACGATTTTGATTTCTCTAAACTGGAGACCACAAAGACTGTTAAACTGGAAGCCACCACCAACAACAACAACAACAACAATCATCATCAATCTTTGATCAATGCCAAATATCATGAGGATGCGTACTTCAATGTGATGCTCTATACATCCGCTCCACGTCCCTTGGCCATGAATACCTTTGGTCTGGTCAAGTTGCCCAATGGTTTGGGTACAACTTTACGCAAGAATTTATTAACCACCCGCAAGGCCAACAATAGCTTGCTCTCCCTGAACGGTAGCAGCGGTGTGGTGGGTCAATTGGCCCGAACCCCACCACCCATCCCCCGCAGCAGCAGCAGCAGCAACGCCGCCTCTTCGAATAATCTGAGTAATGGTCATGGTTTATTGGCCAGGAATCCTTATCAGGGTAAAACCATTTATGCCCAAAAGTCAAGTGTCATAGCCCAAGAGCGTGTACGTTGCCAGAAGCGTTCACTGATGAATGGGAAATCGCTCAATGGTGGCCAAATCACAGCCAAGAAATTGAATGACCTTTTGATGGGCAAACTGAAAAAAGAGGAAGAGGAGGCGGCGGCTGGCAATGAAAGTGAACATAAGGAAGATATCGATAAGCTGACATTCAGTTTCTACGAAAAGAGGCGCAAACTTTTGGCCAAAAGTCAGCAGTTACCAACGGCAGCAGCAGCAGCAGCTGTCCACCATTTGTATCAACGGCAACGTTCTCTAAATTTACCTCTTCCTCGACAGAATCATGCAAGTAGTCCACAGCAATTGTTGAAGAAGCAATTGATGCGCACCCTCTCCGATAGCAGCAATATTGTGGCCAATAGCCACAACAACAACAACAACAACATCATTAACACTCCTACCAATTCCTGGAAAAGCCAGAGCTCCACCACACCCGGCTCCAGCTCCACGCCAACCAGCAGCGATCTTATGCGTGTTTTTGTCTGAGGTTCTATTCTAGATATAGTACATATAAATATATATAAATATTATGAAACATATATACCGATTAGTTAACTTTAATTACGTTTATGTGCAGCCTAATTTTTTTAAAACAATTTTTTAATTCATTCATTTACCATTTGCTCTTCATTTTTTTAAAAAGTGATAATTAGTTCATTTCAAATTAGTTCGATTGTATGTAGTCTCTTCACTTGTTTAGTCTATGCCTTAAGGTTAATTTAATTCTTTTCGTGATTAAGTTAAAAAAAAAAATAACAAAAACAAAACAAACATAAAAACGCAACTACAAAATGCATTGTGCTAAGTAAATACAGAATACATAATTTATAAACTGCTGTAAAACATTTTTAAAAATACATAAAAAAAGCATGTCTAAGTTAAAAGAAACCAAACAATTTAAAGTCTTTTAATATTTTAAAAGATTTGGGGGGTATTTAGTGATTTTACTTATGAAGATATAATAGCCTGGAGAATGTATTACAATTGACTGACGAAAAAACTTTCAAACTGGGAATCAAACCGAATCGTTTTTCGGTTCCAGTTCTGGTAAGTATCGAAACTTATGTTTATGTAAAAGTTTCAGTTTTGTTTCTAATTTATTTCGGTATTCGGTTCCGTATTGGTACCTGGTTACCATAAAATTTAAAGAAATTGTTTAATCTAAGACCAGACAAAGAGGGTAAGAAGAACCTAGACACACACATTTACATAAATCTTCACTTGCATTCGTAGCTTGTATTTAGAAAACATTCTCAAGTCTGTATTCATTACATGATTGAAATTATTTTTTTTTTTATCGGCTATTGTCAACGGAGCTCACTCTTGCATGGGTAGCTGGAACAGCAAGAAGCGCTTTTGATAGCTCCTACAATTCCGGAAACATTGTCGACTGTTTATCTTTATTATTTTTGTATTCAACGGATGCTGAACATAAGTGATGAAATAAATCACGAGGAGACGATTTCAGAAATTTAACAAATTTTGACAGGCAATGACTTCCCATGGAATAATATCAAATCTCTGATTGAGAAGAACGGTAAAGCAACAGCTAAAAAGAAAAAACAACCTGCAACCTACAAGTCGCTCACATATGTTCCACAGCTTTCAGAAAGTTTCGCCCATTCTGACTGCTACATTAAACAAGAAATACAGCTAGCCCACAAACCAAATAACACAATGAGAAACTTTTTCAATAAGACGAAGTCCAAAGAAGCCACAGCCGATATTAGCAATGTGATCTGCAAGATTCCATGTAATGGAAATGCAGAAAACACTTGAAACAAATTGTACATTAGTACAACAAAACCTAAACTTAGAACAAGAATAGCGCAACATAAATCAGAGTACAAACTCAGACATCAAGCAACCATACAGAAAACACTCGAACACTCGTCTAACTTCAAAGCAACAACAATCCTACAGCAAGAAAACCACTACAGCAAACGCTTTACTATAGAGATGTTGTACATTATAGACACACACACTGACAAGAGACTTAACTACAAAACAGACACGGAAAACTGCGCGCACTTATACAGACACTACAGACCAAACAATAAGTCAGTATCCAACTCCACGCCGAACGGAACAGACGTGTAAAACAATGTATGTAAAATCGTTTTGTGTTTTTGATAAAATCAATGTTACATTGTAATTGGAAATGGTTTTGTAGTGTCCCTAAAAATGGTTGCCGAGAAGCAACCGAAATATATTGAAAAAGCAACATACACATCTGTGTGTTTTACTTGACCTCGAGTCTGCAATACTCAAATTCTACGATTTAGAAAGGTCGCTAACTATCAACCAACGTTTGAGGGCCAAAAAAAATTGATCCTGCATACACATTTGTGAAGATATTTCCAACCATTTGTACATAGATTAAGCAATAGCCTTCTAATCTCAAATGTCTAATTTTTGAGAATAGTAAATTCAGTATTTAACAACGAGAAATGGGTCGTATCATCGTTTTATTGAGGGTTGAAAAACGAGTTATCAACACTGAAATGTAAAAATGTTGGGCCACGTGACCTAGTGCGGCCTGCTAACATGTTGTCTGGTCAAGTCGATATAATGTTGTTCGTTAGAGCGAGGCGTCGCCACGCGTCGGTTCCACGATTGGTCCGAACGGGGCCTCGGTTGCAAGGTCGTCGAGGAGTGTGGTTCGATGTATGAGAAGGAAGTCCTTTTCCCCGTTACGACTTTGCTGCAGGGTTTGGCCTCCGATTCCCACCTACTTACCACCCCTTGTGTAGCTGCATTCGTTCGACGGCCCAAATAGCCACCCCTACGTATTGCTGGCATTGTTTACTGTAACACACATACACACATATAGGCCAAATTGTAACGATTGATGAAAAACGATATTCCGATATTTTAGTTATTTGCGACAAAATTTCCAACTAATAATAAACCCCACAAAGTGACAGATGAGCAGCCTGCTGTGTCGTCAATTCAAAAAAATGTTCTACAGAGGGACACCCAAATCACCTAGCGTTAGTTTTAACCAGGGACCGAAAATAACTGTTATTTTGCAATTTTTTTGTAATTAGATAAATTAATATGAAGCATTCACTTAAAAGCTATTCTGCTAAGTGGAACAATAATAATTTCGGTTGAGCTTCTCAGATAAGCCATGATTTCATATTTTTCATTTTTATTAAAAAAATTGTTTGCTGTTACATATATTATGACTAGCATATAACCCGTCGCGCTTCGCTGCGCCTTTATTAGTGTAGAACCCGTATCAGCCAACATCCCACCACTTACCATCCACATCCACTTCCTGCCCACATCCCTCCTACATTCCACCCACATCCCTCCAACTTCCCGCCCATATCCCATCTACTTCCTACCCATATCCCTCCCACTTCCGGCCCACTTCCCGCCCATATCCCACCCACATCCCATTCCCTTCCCAGTGGGCATCCTGCTTTATTTCCAACATAGGAAAGTGAAATCACAAATGAATTCTCATTTTTACCTTACAAACCGAGTTCCAAGTCAATCGGATGATAAATAGTTGTTTGCATGTAGAATTTTCCGGGCATTTTTAGGCCTGGGGGCGGATTTTCCGACACTGAAAAATCACATTTTTAATTATTTCGTATTCTGTCCTTACAAACCGAGTTTGAAGCCAATCATAATTTTTTGCATGCAGAATTTTCCGGCCATTTTCCTCGTTGGCGGATTTTCCAAAATCAGGGAAACTCGTGTCGAATCCAGGCCAATCCGACGCTTTTCCGACTTTTCCGGGTGGAATTTTCCAAAACCCCGTCTAAGTACACTCTTTCACCACTAACAGAAACTCCTGTCCAAATTTCAGCTTTCTATCTCCTACCGTTTAGGCTTTGTGATGATTGCCAATCAGTCAGTGAATCAGGACACTTTTTATACCCTTGCAAAGGGTATTATAATTTTGCCCAGAAGTTTGCAACGCATAGAAATATTCATTTCCGACCCTATAAACTATATATATTCTTGATCAGGGTGACGAGCTGAGTCGATTGAGCTTTGTCCGTCCGTCTGTCTGTCCGTCTGTCTGTCTGTTTCTACGCAAACTACTCTCTCAGTTTTAATGCTATCGAGCTGAAACTTTGCACAGAGTCTTCTTTTTACCCCACACTGCTAATATGTCGGAACCGACCGGATCGGATGACTATATCTTATAGCTGCCATAGGAACTATCGGTCAGAAAGTGGGTCTTTGTGAGAAAAACTTTTTTGTTTTTAATGTTAACGCCTCCCACTTCAGCGATCATTAATATTATACGCTTTCACATTGATTTTGAAGTTTTTGTCAAAATCGGATGACTATATCTTATAGCTGCCATAGGAACTACCGGACGAAAAGTGGGTTTTAATGAGAAAATCTTTTTTGTTTTTAATGTTAACGTGTCTCACTTCAGCGATTATTAATATTATGCGCTTTTACACAGATTTTGAAGTTTTGGTCAAAATCGGATGACTATATCTTATAGCTGTCATAGGAACTATCGGTCGAAAAGTGGGTTTTATTTAGAAAAATTGTTTGTTTTAATGCTGGCGCTCTGTTAAATTTCTTTATTAAATTTTTAAGGGTATAAAAACTTCGACAAAGACGGGAAGTTAGTTTGGCCTTCCCGTTTTTATATTTATAAGATTTTTTAAATAAAATAAAAAAAATAGTAACGCGAAGGCAAAGCTAACTTCGTCTGTAAAGTAAAAAAATTACCCCTGACCGTGTTTGAGAGCAGTATGAGACAAAAAGTTTTTCTCACTAGCAGCACAAGGTATATCCGATCCGGTCGGTTCCGACATATTAGCAGCGTGCAGTAAAAAGAAGACTCTGGAAAGTTTCAGCTCGATAGCTCAAAAAGGGTCGGTAGAAACAGACAGACGGACAGACGGCGCGGCAGAGGGACAGCGGCGGCGTCGACCGCTCGTCATGCTGATCAGAATAATACTATGTGGTCGGAGATGATTCCTTCTATGCGTTGCAAACTTCGACCAAAGAGAGCAGAATTTAAATACTTAAATTTAAGCGCCTTTTTAATTCTTGAGATATAATAAAAATTTTTTTGATTTTCTTATATTTTCCTATGCGTTTAAATCTTTGAATTTTTAAGCAAAATGCATTTTTGAAATATTCTTGAGCATTTGAATTCAAGCTACTAAGCCGATTTGAAACAATGTTTTTTCCGAGTTTTATTTTGATTATTCGAAGGAGAAGCGTGAATGTAAGAATGAAAAATTCATTTTCACGGAAAATTTTTGTCGTTTTGGCCAGCATTCCAAACTACACTGGTTCATAGATAGTGTTATTTTCAATTTTTTCTTTTCTAATCAAAACCAGTTAGTCAAAGATTTTTTGTTTGAAAATCACGAATAAAAATCCCAATTAGAATTTGACGGGCATGGCTTGCCTTATGGCATGCGTGGAGCGAATACCTATTCCTTAGCTTAAAACAACAACAAATTTTACGTACAAATTTTTATCACAGCGACATCAAGTTGCACGTCAAATCGCTATGATGACGATACGAGCCGTGTGCGGAGTGCCTAACGGCCATACCAGTAAATGGAATTGGGAAATTGCAATGTGGATTACGATTTTATATGTGCGCTGTATATATCGACCCCTGTGCGCGAAAACATCGTAAGTGCCATTTTTAACGAAAATGACATTTTGATGCAAACTAGTTCTAAATCCACTAACTCATCATCTGGTATTATTATTTACTGCGCTCAAACCAACCTATCGGTCAACAACTACATCAAATTGAGGTATACCGACTTTCAAAACTGGAAGACATTTGAGAATTCATAACTTTCCAGTAAAGTTAAATTAAACATAAATTCGCTACGAAGGTCACCTAAAAAAAAAGGTTTAATCGAACAAGAATATTTTTATTTCGATATCTAAGAAAAAAAATTTTACCAATTTAAATTTCCCGCTAAGCAAAAAAAAAAAAAAAAAAAAAGGAATATTGTTAGGAGTTAATCAGTTTTTCACAATAATGGTTATGAGTTTAGCTAAATACAGTGGTGCAAAAGTAGCAAAAAAGTTTGTAAATAACTCGAATACTGGTATAAAGTAAGCTTTCAATAAAAACATAAGTAGTACCACTAAGCAAGAAATATATAGAGGCGTCAAACAGCAGAAAAAGTGCTATCAACCAAACGGCTGAGCGCGGAACCCCAGAGCAGCCAAACGAAATGTCTAGCACCCCGGAGAGCGCTCGGCTGTTTCGAGTTCGAAGCATTCGTTCGAAAGCCAGCACAACAAGAAACCGATTTTCAGTCGCAGATCAAATGCGGAACGATGAGGCACGGCCGCGCATCTGCGCGCTGTGGTCTCGTTGCTCTGTATGTGTGTATATGTGTACAAGCGCTCGCACGTTTGCATGCGGTGCAAAAGACACGGCTGCCGCTCTTGATGTTTTTGTTATGTTTTTGATCCTGGGTTGTCTGCGGCCACAGCAAGTGGCGCCGCGACGGCTCATTTGCTTATGACGTCACGACAATGTGAAAATTAGTTTTATTATCGACCATCACTTTTAAATGCCCTATGACCCAAACAAAAATCAATTACATTAATAGACTTAATATATGTACAATGTACATACTTGTGTATTTTTATTTATTTCAGTACATTTTGAGATCAAAATTAAATAATTTTTGAATCTTTAATAATATAATTATGATAATTTATTAAAAGTGCGTTTAAACTGTGAACAGCATGCGTGCACAATGTGCAATATGTGGCTCTAAGAAAAAATGTAGCGATAAAGAGTTGTACTGCAACAGAGAAAGGAATTTTATGGACTGTTTATTTGTTAAAAAGCCTCAAAGTTGTGAATGATGTCGGAGAAGGGGCGTGAAACTAGTTAAGGACTTCAATGTGCGCTTTACAAAACTCGACGCTGCACCTTCTTCAATGCATCGAAGAGCACAGACAATCCTATCCTAGCCAAAGAACTAATATTATGAATAAATTTGAATATTTGTATTAAAGTTTTTCGCCAGCAAACAACTTTTGTGGAATGACTCGTAATGTCGTCTAGTATATGTTAGTTTTTCGTTTGGTGTTCGGCTCATATGCATATGCCATGACTTGTAAAAAACTCTTAAAGCATAGCGATTAAATAGGCTCAGTCCTTTATTTTATTTTTGGGCAATTGGCAAATTGCAACAACGAACAAAGCTAGCGGAACATGTAATGTTCGGGTAAAAAATGCTTACGCCCAAGGACCACTTCATTTCACGATATTTCACATGCCAATCCTGCAGTTTTAATTTAGGCACAGCACTGATTATTTCTGGCATAGCAATCGTTTTTAAGTTCAAGAACAACGTTTGACATCTCAAAGGTTGCTTTAATGAAAAAGTAAAGTGAAAAAGGGGAAAATGAAATTTAATGTAACAACTTTAAGCCCACGGCGCCAGTATTAAACATTAAAATTTCGAATTTTGGTCTTTTGTTATGGTAACTAGAAATTATTACGAATTTTTGCGCATTGAGGAACAGAAAATTTCAAAAAAAATTTTTTTATAAGGGACGTTCAGTCTAGTGCACACATAATACGTACATAATGCATATGCAACAACAAGTGCGAATTCGTCTTCTGTTGGGGTAGGTTCTCAAAGTTGACCGAATGCTTGTTAGTTTTTTTTTTTTGGAGCACCCGTATAGTATGTTATTTTGACATCATCCTTTAACAAAGTCCGTTCTTGTAAGCGTGATTCTAAAGTTTCAGATTTTTCTTTTGAAAGATTGTGTTCTTGATAGTTTTCTAAGTCATCGGCTGATTCAGATGGGTCATGCTTTACAGTTACCTAGGGGTCGGACCAAAATCATTGTACAACGGATCAACTAGTGTCTGTGCTAATCTCTAAAAGCTCTTCAACAAATTCAAAAACTGTGCACACAAACGGCGGAGCAAAACGGACCATAGACATTTTTAATACCACTTGAACGGTATAACTGAAATTGCTCATTTTTTATATAAATGCTAATAACTTCTACAATTTCTAACAGATTTCGATGTATGAACCCTTTTTGAATTTGTTATACATTAGTTACATCATCGAAAGAGAAAGAAATTTTTCAAAATTTGTTTCTTGGTGAAAATAACGGTGTTATTTGCGGTTTGTTTCAAATTTTCCATAAAAATGAAACAAAATTCTCGATATCTTTGTACTTAGCAGCTACACCACAAATTTGACATTAAAATGATGTATGAACGATTGAAAGATTATTTTATTAGCTTTAATTTGGTGTACAAAACTTGTTCATAAGTTATTTCATAATTGAAATTAAGTGAGAGGTCCTTTTTCAAAAACGCGAAAAACGGTAAATTGGGATTATCTCGAAATCTGTTCTACTGAGAAATTTTTAAGCTCCATATTTGGATTCAGCGCGAGATTTTACATAAAGAGTGACATCAATTTGCAGAGGATGAAAAATCGTGTAAACTTGTGTTATTTAATTTTGATCTCAAAATGTACTGAAATAAATAAATATACACAAGTATGTTCATATATTAAGTCTATTAATGTAATTCATTTTTGTTTTGGTCATAGGGCTTTTAAAAGTGATGGTCGATAATGAAACTAATTTTCACATTGTCGTGACGTCATAGGCTAATGAGCCGATCGCGGCGCCACTTGCTGCGGCCGCAGACAACCCAGGATCAAAAACATAACAAAAACATCAAGAGCGGCAGCCGTGTCTTTGCACACGCATGCAAACGTGCGAGCGCTTAGTACACATATACACACATACAGAGCAACGAGACCACAGCGCGCAGATGCGCGGCCGTGCCTCATCGTTCCGCATTTGATCTGCGACCAACGACCATCTATTATCTAGACTATACGTTTGCTCGGTCGAACACAGTTCAGTCTCAAGCAGCAACCGTCTTTGTCACGGAACTCGAACCGTCTTCGTCATGGCATCGAACCGTCTGCACTCTGTCTCACTCCAACCCATCAGCCATCATTGGCGCAAACAAACCCAGCCGCGAAAGAGCAAGACAGGGCGAGGTTCGAACCTGAGCGCCATAGCCAGCGCAGCGCGGCAGCGAAGAGGCACCGAGCAAACTATAATCTAGATTTCTCTCATCTGTGACCTGGAAAAGGAGGCGCTCTCGGGGTGCGAGACATTTCGTTTGGCTGCTCTGGGGTTCCACGCTCAGCCGTTTGGTTGATAGCACTTTTTCTGCTGTTTGACGCCTCTATATATTTCTTGTAGTGGTAGTGGCACAAAGGTTAGAAAATATAAATAAAAATGTGCAAATGGGAGGGGACATAAATATTTTTGAAAGAATTTAAAATATTTATTTCAAGAACCGAAAGGTAAAAATTTATTGGTTGGAGAGAAGTTGTTTCACGCTAAACCCCGAATCTGAATTTAGGAAATTCTATATCTTTGATGCATCAATTGTAAAATGGACATAAAAGCAGAAACGGTTATTTGCTCATTTTGGTGAGGACCTATGTCCTAGAAAGGGGTTTTTTAAAAATTGGAAATGTCAAGATTTCTCAGTTTTATCTGTAAATTGTAGTTTTACTTTATTCATTCCATAAGATAAAGATCGTTATCGATCTGCAAAAGTATGTCCGATTTGCATGCGAATACAAATTTTAATGCCGGGAGCTACTGTTGGGATTCAAATCGGCCTACTTTGCTAGATCGAACGCAAATTAGATATCTTGTGACAGGTAAAGATAGTAATTTTACACGCTACAACTGTGACATATTTAAATTTTAGAAATATAACCTGTTTCTAGGACATAGGGGTCCTTGGAAAATGGTCAAAAAAGCCATTTTTTGCATTTTTATGTCCTTCGATTGATCCGTCAGAGATATGGAATTTCTAAAGCCGATCCCGGGCTTAGCGTGAAAAAACTTGTCTAGAACCAAAATTTTTACCATTCACGTTCTGTGCTGGAATAAATTAATTTTAAATTTTTGTCAAAATACTATGTCCACTCCCATTGACGAAATGGTGGCGAGTATCACTTTGACAGGAAATTTACTGTACACCAAAGTAAGAAAGAGAGAAAAGATCTCACTAGAAGTAAACATATAAATATGTAAACACACACAATTATGTGGGTATACAGACGGGAAGTCCCTGACGCCCCAAGGAACCGGTCTTGGGGTAGCGGACCAGGAACGAAAATATCTGAACCAATGGGAGAACTCACAAGCATATTTCAAGCTGAAGTATGTGCCCATCTCCGGTTGGCGCAGACGGAATATGGAAAAGCACTACCATAATAGAGAAATAGCTATCTCCGATAGCCAAGCAGCGCTCAACGCACAACAGAATAAGCTCGCCTTAGAGAAAAGAACAAACTAGACCAACTAGGCGGCGGAACAACCGACCCACGAGGATACGGGACACAACAACATCCGGCCGACGAACTGGCACAGGAGGCAGCCACGCAATGGTAGGGCCAGAGGGCTACTGCGGTATGACCCAACACACAATAAAAGGACTCCTAAGAATGGACGAGATACGCTAGAAGCCTCCTGGGTGAATTCCCAAGGGGAGAGAGTTTATTGTAACCCAAAACCAAAAAGAGGTTAAAATTAACCAGAAGAAAGGATGCCCGCCGTGCTGGGGGGGGGGCGGGGGAAGGGACACACCCGAGGCGGGGGTATAAGCTGGGAATAACAAACACCCAACTTTGCAGATACTGTGAAGAGAAGGGAGGAGTCCCCTGAACAATATACTAGCACATTGCGACGCCTCTCTTGAGCCCCAGACCCAAAATTGGGGAAAATCCCCAACCAAGTCGGGGTGGGCCCCCCCACCAAAACTGGTTGGGAACGGGGAACAGGGGGGCTGGGAGAGCAGGAAAGGCAAGGGGGAAAGACGCGGGGGGGCCGCCGGCACCAAAACCAACAAAAAAAAATAGTTGGTGTATTCCAGTATTCATACAAATTTCGAAATTTTAGGATTTTTTGTTTAAAAGATATAAGGATTATTTATGTTTTTTGGTAATTGTGCCCACTAACAATTGTGGAATAATTTAATTATTGTTGCACATCTGAAATGTAGTAATAATGTTGCCAACCGAACAGTACAAAAACGCTCTCCTGCTAAATCTGTTTTTTTGCATATACGATGTTTTCGCACACAGGGGTCGATATGCCAAATGAGAAAACCCGTTCAACGTTCTCAGTTTTTTCCCTCTGTGTGTATATAACAGCCAGAAGGAACCATCTTCGACCATCTAAATTAAATATATTCTTGATCAGCATCAACAGCCGAGTCGATTTAGCCGTGTTTGTATGTAGTTATGGGTACTCTGTACACAGATCCAGTTTGTTACAGATTTGGAAAATTCCTTCCCTTTCTTCTTATAACCGCGATAAACTGTTAAAGTCACAATTTTTGAGTGACTAAATATCTATTCTGATAAACACTATAAGAAGTTATGCATGAGTGCGACGCCCCATTTATTTGAAAAAATTTTTTTATTTTTTTTTAAAGAAAAGCAGGCCTTGCAAAAACAGTAAATTTGAAATTATGAGAAGCATGTCAAGCCACACGAAAATTTATTCAGTCGATGAAGTTATGTCTTAGCACTCGGTGCTCTCGACTGCAGCAGTGTTATTTCTTTATTTTTATATTTTTGTTTCTGGCATTTTATTACATTGGGCAAGGGGACTATTTCATTTTTCTATCACTTCCGCAACAAACAACTCCCTCGGATATTGATGACTGGCATGATGACATTGTACGAGTATTTTGTTTTATTTTGCAAATCTAAAATATATTTTTTTAAAGTAATCTTGTTGAGGGGATACAACAATCCGATTTTGTCCTCTCGACTGCAGCACTGTTATTTCTATATTTTTGTTTCTGGCATTTTATTACTTTCGTTTTTTGATATAATACTCGACTTGGATCTGATTTCAGGCCAAGATAAATATTTTCAATTCGATCAATACTGATTACAGATTCGCCCGTGTTTGTTTCTTGTTTCCTAGTTTATTAATTAATTAGATGTAATCTGTCTAAGTAAGGTGGAAATTTGTGTTTTTGGGATACCAGCCTAAGCCTCGGAGAGCGAATTAACTGTATTTGAACCAATTCCAATTGATCTTGATATTTTTGGTAATATGGAGACCAGACACACGACACTTATTCAAGTATAAGTCGCACTAGAGGGACAGTGGGCAGCAATGATTTCCTTTAAATTCATGTCTACGAATTTTTTGGCTTCTCTGATTTTCCTTTCGCTCAAATTCTTCTCAAATTTTGCCATAGTAAACCATTTACAAAGAGAGATTTATTATTAAATTTTAACATCCATAAAGTTTTGCTTGCACTATTAATGTCAGTTGGGTGGTTCAAGTTCATTAACACTTTACGTTTAACTTAAAAACAAATACACACACTCGCACATTCTTTTATGGTATATGCACTCAAGCCCTCGCTAAAGCACGGGTTTAAGTTGTCGTCAAGTATTTTTTTGTCACTTGAGCAGCTTAATTTGTATGCAAGAGAGGGAAATGACATTCCGTGAAAAAAACACAACACATTTAAATATAATAATTATTGGAAAAAAGCTTTTATTTGATACACAATCAGACAGAGACAAAGCTTCTCATCATATGTACAGTCAATAATTGCACTTAACAAGGTTTTTGTGTGGTTTAAAATGCGTATACCAGACTAAGCTAAATATATATAAACAAATGCACAAGATAAACTAAAAGTTGACATGGAAAGAGTAGAGATGGACAGTAGGAATTTAAAAAAAATATAAATTTACAAAAATCAAACTTTAACCCAAATTTAATAATAAAATTCAATTTGTTTATGTTATTCTAGATTGTCAGGCACAATTTTAAACTCCAATCTCCCTAGTCAATCGCAAGTGCTTCTAGTCTTAAAATGAAACTTTCTACTTTTGCTAATAACTAAACTCGACTCGTTCTTACAAATTAATTAACAGCATATTGGGGGGCAAAAGGCAAAAAAACACCATACATAAAAATCTTCTTTCCATTTAGAATCGTATCTCATTGCGTTGCACCTGCTCATAGGCCTGAGGTGTGAGCAATTCATAACGTCCCTTGGACGTTTGATAGTACAGAGCATCCGTAATCGCACTTGGATCGTAGCCCTCCTTCTGTAGATCCACTTTGCGTAGCTTAAAAGTACCCGTCAAATCCACTTTGGTCAGCAAACGTATAAACTGTGGCCTGGCATAGCTGGGCAACACTTTAGCCAAATTCTGTGCAAATGTATCCAAATCCAGTTCACGCTGTGGATCATAGATGGCAGCCATGCCTGCTCTGCCCTCTGTATGGGGTATGGTTACACCATACACCACCGTATCCTTATAGCCGGCCACATTACTCACTTGAGCTTCCACCTCGCTGGTGGAGACATTCTCACCCTTCCAGCGGAATGTATCGCCCGTACGATCCTTAAAATACAAATAACCCTTCTCATCGGCCACTAAAAGATCACCGGACAGAAAAGCCATATCGCCATGCTTGAAGACATCTTTGACAATCTTCTTGGCCGATGCCTTCTCATCGACATAGCCCAGAAATTCACGTGAAGGATTTCCTTTTACTATTTTTCCAATGAAAACTCCCGGCTCATTGGGAGCACACAACTGGCAGAGACCCTGCTTGTTGCGTATGGGTTCTCCTGTATCGGGATCTGCTTTAATGATGGATATAGGATAGATTTTGGGTAAAATGCGTGAAACAAATCCAATGGCTCCCACAGTATTATCATGATTCATAATATTCGCATTTCCTTCGGTGGCGCCATAGAATTCACCCACTTTGGCAATATTGAAACGTTCCACAAACTGTGGCCAAATCTGTGGACGCAAGCCATTGCCGAATACTAGACGTACACGATGTTTCTGATCATATTCCGAAGGCTTGGTGGCCAAGATATAGCGAGCCATTTCACCAATGTACTGACCAATCTGTAAGAGAATAAAACAATTAATGAAAGACAAAGGCAGACTAAAGTTGAAGGGGATGCAAACCGTTAGGGGAATAAGGACGTGTTAGGTTCAGAGATTTGAACAAATAAGGAATTATGTAATCGATTGGATAATAAAAAAATTTGCTAATTTTATCCAGTCCAAAGTTTAAACCAACAACAACTTCATATGTTTTCTTTCATCTTTTTCTCTCCTAAACCTCTTGCAAAATCGAAGGCAACAACAAATGTGTTTGCGTCATTTTTAGCGCAAGTTTTGTGTCTTGTGCTTCAGACAGCCACGACCACAAGCGCAGAATAATCGGGTTTCTCTTTCTTGTGGTGGTTGTTGTGTCAGAAGTACTCTCTTCATTTGTGTTGGTGTCTACTAGAGCCCTGCATGAATCGAATCAAAGTTTCCCTTGACTTTGTTTCTGATTTGAACTATCTATGAACTTTCTACTCATAGCTCACAAAATTGTTGATTCATTAAATTATAGCTCATGACATGAGCCATGAGCTGTTTGATCTGTTTGAAATGATTCAGCTCAGATCAGCTCAACAAAGCAACTAGATCAATCATGCTCAACTCAAATAGCTCAAAGGGTTCAATGAATATATCAAATAGCTCAGAGCCTAATTGTCATTCATTTCTGAGCAAATTTCAACAAACTTAATTTTCTTCAATTTCGTTGTTAATTCAAAAATTATTGAGAAGAAATGGAGCAAAATTATGAATTTGCATTGGACTAATCAGTAAGTATATGTTTAATATTTAGAACGTTTAAAATTAGGTAAAACTTTTTCAAATAAGTATACGAAACTGAAGAGGACATAGTGAATCGGGAAATAAAAGCATATACTAGCAGATTTAGTGTAGACTTTGATCCGTTAAAATGGTGGGAAAACCATAAAAACCAGTTTCCCCTTCTGTACAAAGCTAGCTGCAAAATTTTGGCCACTCCTGCAAGCAGTGCCTCATCAGAGAGAGCCTTTTCTCAAGCCGAAAACCTCATATCAGAGAAAAGGTCCGCAATTACATCGAAGGATACGGTGAAAAAAATAATGTGCGTTTTTATTATAACATAAGATTTGTGTGGGCCTGCAATCGTTCTCTACATCTGCTGGTTTGACGATTGAGATGAGAGCAAACTGGGGAGTGCCAAAGTCTCTCTAAAGGGTGGAGTTACGGATATACCAGGGGGCAGCAAGCATTATGCGAATATGTTGCTCTGCACCGTCTCAACCGTTTGAATGGATGTGACAGGCAGTGCCCCAGAGGCAGATATATTAGGTCCAGCACGGCTGGCAGCTAAGTGTTTTGGGCGTCTGCAACCGGAAATACCGCGGTGCACAGTACTAGTTCAATTACTCTTTCTTGGGTCATGCCCACTCTAAGGCGTCAAGTATTTGAGTGGAAAACGACATTTTTTTTAGAAGGGCTCAATGTTTGACTTGATTCGATCTATAGAACCACTGGAGCTTGATCTGTTTGGAGCTTGATCTATTTGAGCTTGATCTGTTTTGAGTTGGATCTGTTTGGAGTTTGATCTGTTTGGAGTCACTGGAAATTTGAGCTGACTAATTTGAACTAAAAAGACTCCATTCACGCAGGGCCCTTTGACTCCATTCATGCAGGGCTCTAGTGTCTACGCCGCTGTAAGCTGGCTCTGGGAACAAAAACTTAAAGTTTTTTCAAACTTAAAAATGTCTTAAAACAAAACTTCTGTTGTAATTTAAGCTTCATAGCCTTAATTAATTCCTTTAGCTGGGATTTTAAGACGTGATCAGTGAGTCAGCAAAGATAAACTGTTTTGGGGACTATTCCCCGAAACAAATTTCAGTTCCACTAAGGCTTGCCAATTTCGTATCGATAAATCAATGATTTGTCGGTAATTTTTGTCTGTAGCGATATACTTTTATCATTATATGGACTCACTTGATGAATTTCAAATCAGTCTAAATGATTGTTGTCTTGTTTCATGGAATCGAATCACATAAATTTGCTATAGTAACGATCGGTTCCAGTATTTTATATTTCTTTAAGGACTCTTTTTAAACCACATTTTGTTGTTGTCTAGATTAAAAATTTATGCTGTTAGTTTTCGTTTTAAACTTCTTTAAATAGGATCTCCCCATCTACACAAGATTTAACGATTTTAGAGCAGAGATGGGCATGCACACATATCGTCACACTTTTCACACGCATACAAGCACAATTTGCGTGCACAACATTCGTGTTCTATAAATAGCTTTCAATGCTTATAGCGTACGTGTGATTTTGTGCAGTCGCCGGCAGAGCCCCAATGCACGTGTGCATAGGAACGTCGCGACGCGCCCATCTCTGTTTTAAAGTCATCTTATTCGAATAAAAAACATATTTTGTGCTTTCTTTTTACTTAAAGATTCTTTAAAATGAACAGCAGAATAGGTTCAATAATATTGCGGGTATTATTGATTTTTGTCGTAGCCATAAACTTCAGTAAAACAGATTTTTTATCAAAAATAATTGTTTAAATTCAATTCCATATCAGCTTTCTTCCGATATCAAAACGAAGTACCGTAGTTCATTGTATTAACTTCAGAATAAATTTTCTAAGTTACTTTTAAAAACATGTTTAATTTTCAAGACGCAAACCTTTGAAATTCTGAATAAGATTCATAAGAAAGTTTACTGTTCGGTTTTCGGACCTTAACTTAGAAGCTTCATAGGTTCTTAGATCTTTGAAAATTGTTTGGTACCATATTAAAGGAATATTTTGGATGAAGGAAGCTATTAAAAACATTAATCAATACCTGAATGGACTTCGTAAACTTGACTTATGTATTATTTCTTTCTCGAAGTTGTAATATGTAGTATTTGGAGAGGATTTTCAAATAATCATGCTTCGATTCAAAACTATAAAATTATTTTTAAGCGGTCATTATATACTAAAAGATAGAAGTTAGGAATACAGCTGGACAAATATAACAAATGAGAAAGAACAAATGATGATTTGTAAAATGGAATGACCACCTACTGCGCCACGTAAAATGTAAAATTGGCTTTACAGCCCCAGAGGGCCCAGCCAGTCTTCTCTCAATCTCTTGACGTGTGTGTGTAATTGGATTGAACTGAAAAATATGATATATCTACAGCGCAATCTGTTGAGAATTTCCCAATTTTTCTTTATTCCTGAACGGTTTCCCTAAACAAAAAAACCAAAATACCTTATGTTTCTCTCATCTTGGCTCGCTAAAATGTTCACTGAAAAGAATTTTTAGACTTTAGCTAACAGCCAAAAGTGCAATAAGAATTAAATCACAACAATTGGTAAAATACCTCCAAAAAAACCATTACAGGCTGAAATATCTCATTGCAGAATTTCAGGCTGTGATTTCACACCGTTGAAATTCCATAGTACTTATTCGGCGACCTGTCGATTTAAATACTGAAATTTACAAGTGGTTGGAGTGTAGTAGCGAGAAGTCTGCTGACGAGGAATTCTTGGTTGATTCCGAAACAGCTGTCCAGACATACCATTGCTATGCCAAAAATGTTGTGATTTAACTCTGTTGAATCGTGTTGATTGTATTGAATTATAATTGACCATGACGACTTTGACTAATTCCTAAGCCTTCGCGTAGCAATTAAGAACAAACTCGCTGGAGGTATCTAATTTGGATACAGTCGTCTTCAAGTTTTATGGATGTGAACCAGAGAACTGCAACGAGCTGTCACGTGTAAGCTCGTTCACCCATGCTACAAATGCGGTACGAGTAAACTCAACGCTGAGCTCGTACAAGAAGTATACCCACAAGAAAAAATGAAAAAGCACTCATTTTTTGTGGACCATGGTATGTCCGAGCTTGTGTAGCTTTGGCCACAAGTCCCTACGAGCTCTTTTTGGCGAAATCAAAGAATTGCTGCGGTCTGTAACGATTCATAGCTTGTGCACGAGTAACCCAAGCAAGCAGAAACAACGATAGAACGATATCGTTTGTAAGTTTTGCATTTTGAATTTGAAAGCGTGTGTGTGTGAGAGCTCGCTTGAGGCTTGTCGTCAACAAGCCGAGTAAGCTTGGGGATTTTTGGTTTCGAACGTAAGTCAGTAAGATCGCTCGTCCGTGGCGTCTAGCTATGACAAGCTTGTGCTATTATTACTCGTGCAAAAAATGAGCTTGCCTGATTCAATGTCCTAGCGATCATTTCGAATGTGTCGAAGCGAGGCGACAATCACAGACACAGAGAAAATTAAGTCTGACCTGAACAAACAACGAAACGCTGAATAAGTGATTCTTTGAATCGAATCTTTTTCTAAGCAAAGGGTCTAGTCTCTGGAGGTTAACAATTTAAAAGGATTAGTTATGGTTACGGTTCGATGGACCAAAAGACCCAAACCGAACCGGTTCTCCGGGACTCCGTTCAGGAACGGTTTGCAGTCTTGCAAATCGAAACGTAAAATATCGTTTAGAACGGTCATTACCAATGCTTCTTCCAAGAGTAGTTGTAAAAATGTTCAATGATTTCAAAAATCTTTAGAAAATAACGAATTATCGATATTTAGTTTTAGACTTTGCGCAGATAAGTTTCTAGATCGGTTTAACGGTTTGCATTCCTAAGTAACAAATAATTTTCTTACCGTTGCATTATATTTCGAACAATCGGCAAAATAATTGGAGGCCGAGAACTTCTTGCGTATGGAGACGGTAGAGCCAAACAGAATAGATTGACCCATGCACATGATGCCACCGGCTGTATGGTAAAGCGGCAAGGGTGTATAGAATATGTCATCATCCTGGAAACCCATGGTATAATGTATACCCGCGGCTATAAAGAGATAACTGTCACAGATACATAAATTAGTTTGATATATTTGCAATCAATCGCGTTGACTACCCACCGGGAGTGCGAGATAACCGCCGCTTTGGGCAATCCTGTGGTGCCCGATGTATAGATGTATACCAATTTATCATGATGATTCACTTGAGTCTTATTTGGTTTCTCACTGCTGGCCAGATTAAGTAAGACATTTAAATTCTTCACCTGCTGTTTGCCATCCTTCTCCTCCGATTGACTATTATTGTTCTCATTGTTGTACTGATACAGTGTCAAATTGTTGGGCAAATCCTTGGTAATATCACCCACAGCTTCCACAAAATCCTCGCCATAGATCAAAGCCCCACAGTGGGCCACTGTGATGCTGTGCAACAGGGAGGGACCCCTCAGGTTGGTGTTTATCAATGGAGTGATTACACCAATTTTCGACAGACCCAACCAGGTGGCCACAAATTCGGCACGATTTTCCATCAGCAAACCCACCACATCACCCTTTTGGTAGCCCTGAGCTTGCAGCACATTTGCCACTTTGTTGGCATGCTCATTGACCTGGCGGAAAGTCCAACGTTGAGTCTCACTAACAATGGCCACCTTGTCGGGATGGACTTTGACATTGCGCTCAAAGACTTCAGATACGGTACAATTGAGACGTTCATGTCGTTTTGTATATCGCAGCAATCTGATGTAGGCCCAGAGAGCTCTATATGGGGGAGGAGGAAAGAGAAATGCGATTAGTGATAAGCTCCGAACACTCCTTTCTAAACCATATCAATCGATCTCTGAAGGTGGAAGAGGGTTGGGTAGAGTGTTTTATGGTCGATTATAAAAATAGCTCGAAATGGCGAAACTTCAATGCTGCACAACAACAGGCGTGATATGATAAAAACAATGAGATAAACCACACTCTTATTTGGAGTGGCTGCAATTGAACGTGCTGTGAAATGTGTTAAGCTAAACCGATTTATGACAGGCTATACAAAATTACATAAAAATGTTTGCCAGTTATGTGAAGATCAAAGTTGTGTAATATATTTTATTCATAAATCCGAAAAATAACTCTGTTGTGGAGTTAACGTCGAGTTATCAAAAAGAATTTAAGTTACATTCGAAAAATTTGTAACTAATTTTGAACTCTAATTTAAATTTAAAATATTCCATTTCCGTATAACTCCGAAACTTTGCTGAAGGTTTCGAATTTATTGTACAAACTTAGGGTTTGACTACCACACCAACAACTTCTAAAACACTTGCCGAAAATCCTTATACGGGGGTGTCACAGAAATCTCTAGAGATTTTGACCTCGGTTGGTTTGCAAATCGCTCGAAAAATCCGTCGGTATCCCAGAACTTCAAGAGATTTCATTTTCTTATTTGAAAATCTAGTTAGAACAGAAACTGTTCCAATTAAAGTTCCATTGCTAAAAACAGGGCTGCATCTCTCGCAAAAAAATGTCCCTAATTTTAGTTAGGGTTAATTTGATGTTCAACTGAGCTTTTTTGATTGTGATAAATGTTTTATGATGCATTTTTAAATTATAGTTCAAATTTAATTCATATTCTTCATAAATAAAATTAAAAATTTAAATATTTGTTGGCGCCAAACATGAGGTATAACTTGCCAGCTCTTAATGCGCTGGCTGCCAACCAGATGGCGCCACAATCGCTAAACGGCGCCACTGATGTGGTTGGTTTAGATTAACATGAAAGACTTTGGTTGTTTTTCCTAATAATTATTGAAACGCAAATTTCAATGTTTAAACTAATTAAATAATTTATTCATTTTATGCAACCTATCCAGAAAAATAATTTTGTTTACAGTTCCAAAATAAGTTTTGCTTGTCAAAATTGTTTGGGTGGTGAATTTTGCTAAATCTCCTAACAAAACACGAGAGATTTGAAACCAACCGAAAGAGATTTCTGTGACACCGAGAATTGGTTTTGGGTTGGAATTTGGTTGGAAGAGATTTCTGTGACACCTCCGATAAAGAAATCGCACGGCCCTTTGGTATCCACCTTATATGGGTGCCTGGATATCGTTATAAAGGGCCAGACAAACTGGGCACCCCCCAGGGATACCCCTGGCCTTATTTAAACTTCATAATAAAAATGCAGCCCTACATCTTAAGGAAACAAGGATTATTATAAGATATTATTAATCTTCTCTTTTGGATATTTTGAAAAATGTTAAAAATTAAAAATTTTAAATTTATCTTAGAATTTTATCCAATGGAGCTAAAAGTCGTTAAAAGCAAGCTATTATTTTTGCAGAGGTCCAAGCTAAATTGGGCTAAAAATTAGCACGAGATCGAATTTTCAAAATTTTGAAAACGTAAAAAAGCCAGATTTAGAACAAAATCACAAACAACATTAGACTTTAACAAATAACCCTAGTTCCTTAACTATTTTTGTTTACAATTACTTACACCTACTCTTATTCGATTCTTAAAACTAAAAATATTGCAAGTTCCTAGTCTTTAAGGTTAGTAAGGGCTAGTTGCGCGTGCAATTTTGAGATGTTTATTAAAAAATTCACAGAAGGAAAACGAAAAGAGATTTTTCAAATCGGATTTTTTTTTATTTAAAAGTTATTAAATCAATAAAAAATAAATTTTTTTATTCTGGAACTGTGACGTCAGCTGAAAAGTGGTATTGGAAAATAAAAGTTCGCCAATGGTTTCCCTGATTCGGGGACACTCCGTTATCAAAAAGCAAAAAGGAAAAATGATTCTTGTTTAGTATCGATGTAATTCTCGTCTGAACTTCAGATTGGAAAAAGCTATAATATTTGACAAAAGGGCGGCACTTAGAAAATGAAAATTTTTTGTAGTCGACCGTAAAAAATACTAAAAATGTGTTGGAGGTTCAGATGAGAATGACGACAATTCTGCGTCGATTGATACTTCGTTATACAAAATCGGTAGGCGTTTTGGGTTTCGCGGGCGGTTCTTGCTTCTTTTGAAGATCCGTTTTTGAAATATGAATTTTTTTCACTTTTCGGTAGGTGCTCTTACATTTTAAGCCATATCTGACTTCATAATTGTCAGATAGTCAAGCAAGATATGAATCGAAAGGCAATGGAACTGCCAGTAATTTCGTAAAACATTGTTTTTAAATCGGCTTAGTAGTTTGGATACAATAAACCAAAACATTTCAAAAATTCAATTTTTGCTCAAAAAGCAAGAAATTTCATTTTTTGAACGCCTGGAAAAAAATAAAACAACAAAAAATTTTTTTTATTTTTCTACTAAAGAATCGCACTTTTACGAAGAAAATAAGGTATTGGTGAGGAAAATCGTGTCTACCTACCGAAAAGTGAAAAAAATCCATGGAAAAATTTTTGAAATTGATTTTTGAGATCACCATTCCAAACTACACTACAAAAATATTTCAGTTGAAATGGGTCATTTATTTTTTTTTGGAAACTAGTGTAATCAGTATCAGAATTTTTAAAATTGACAAAAATCTTTCATTAAGCTTACGGAGAAGGACAGAAAATTCCTTTCGTCACAGTATTTCACAGAAATAGAAACACTTTCTCACAGCACATGAGCATCAAAGCAAAGCCAAGGTGTTTCTAATTATATGAAATACTTGACGTTTTCGCGTCTCCGTATGGTTGCTAGAAAATTTGCAATTTTAGGTTCATAACAATGAGTTGAACGACTCGTTGTTGTTCTGCGTTTCCTAGCCGAGACATTTTTGAAGTAATTCCTCTGACGATAAAGCTTCGTATATTAGTTTTATAGTAGTAAGTATTATCAATTTTACGAAAACCTTGGGTCACTAAAATGGGCAAAATCTCTATTTGAGTTTTTTGAAAATTGAGAGACACTCAATTAGTTATAGCTAGAGCTATAAAAATATGCAAAAAAAAAATGGATTTTTTTTGACAACTTGTACTAGTACTACACTTCGAAACTAAGGCCCCGTACACACCTAACAAATGTTATCCTACAAAGACCAAAGATCCGCTGTTTTCGAGCCCATTTCTGGCTCGATGGATACGTCAATAATCAAATTTGCCGTTGTTGGGCTGATGAGCAACTCGAAGAGACTCTCGAAGTACCGTTACATCCACAAAAATGCACTGTTTGGTGTGGTTTATGAGCTGCTGGAATCATCTGTCCTATCTCTCATCTGTCTATGGCGAGCGCTACCGCACCATGATAATGGACTTTTTGTTCCCAGAAGTGAAAGCCCTTGATATTGGCGACATTTGGTTTCAACAAGACGGTGCTACGATACACTTATTGAGCTTTATTGAGAAATCATTTACGCTGTCAGTTCTTTCAGCCCATAATAAAGACTCCACCATCCAATTCAATTCTTGTTGTTTTATTTGTAATTAAAAAAACTTTAATTTATTCGGTATCAAAAGTTTTGCCTTTGATTCAGTGGAATGAAAAGTAATTGACAATTTTCATGTCCACGGTTATACTTCTCGTCTATCATAGATATACAGACCAGCGGTGGGCAGCCTCATAGCCCTTTTTACACGCGCAACCCGGCCCGTTATTTTTCTAATTCCACAACGCAATTGATATTACAACAAACACACGCTGCATCGCGTTGATCGAAAGCAAATGACAAAAATAAGAATGTTGTTGTAACCTTTCCGTTATTTCTGCTGCTCACTGCTGATATAGACCATACAACTTGATTTAAAATCAGTTTTTTTAAAGTTGTAGCTCAGAAATTGCGGGTAGACGAAAGCAAAAACGATCGAAATGAAACCGAGCTTCAGCTGATTATACATTCGAAAACGATTCGAACTATTATTCGCAAAGAAAATCGATTTCTATTTCAATCGGAAACGGGAACATCATCAAAATGAAAACGATTCGGAATTACAATTGTTTTACTATTTACCTGATTGTTTTTACACGCCTGATTAAATTTGGGCTTTTAAAAATAAATTGGAAAGAGAATTATAAAGGTGTGAAATTTTTGAAGGCTTCATGGCTTGTCGGTTCGAGGCATCAGATAAGTAATGCTAATTGTCAATTGGTTTGAAATATGTAATTTATAAATTTTTAAAATTAAATCAAATATAAAAATTTGACTTTCCTATTATTATAATATACAATGTACATTGTACATATACCAGCGAAGGGCACGCAAAGGCCCTTTACGCCCTTGAAGCCAGTTTGTCAATGTCTGGTTTAAGTCGCTATTTCTTAGTAAACACTATCCTGAAATACTTTAAAGTTTATAAATTAATTCCAAACAATTTACCATACCTGTTGCTGTTTATTCATTTAACGAATTCATTAAAAATTTAATCATTTTATCTAATTGAAAATCCGTTTAAATGGGTAAATGCAATGCTTGTTGCTTATTAAATTAAACCGCTTTGCTCGGCTTCATTCGGTTTAAAATAAAAACTGTTCAGATCAATTTTCCTTACATTATTTGGACCACATCAAAACAATGAGAAGCAAAATATTATGTCTAGTATTTCTAACTGCTGATTGTACACGGATTGTTGAATATTATTTAAGAAAAGAAACATTTGCACTCAATCGATCGACTTTGACTCCGAGAACTCGTTTTAAGCGATTCGAATTTGCTTTGGACTTGAGTGTACGCGTACTTTGCCACTTGGGAGGGCGTAGAAGCATATATTGTGATTAGATTGTGTCGGCTTAAGTAATTTAGGATTATTTCTCAACGGGAGCTAGCGAAAGTTTACCGCACTCATTAGCTATGTGTTTAGTGGGTTTTAATTATGACCGATGACGGTGTACTTAAGTGGTCTGCTTCCCCCCATGGAAATGTATGGGCGATAAAAGTTGAAGCGATCGAAGCAATGCAACCAACGTTTTGCCAAAATGTGTACAAGGTTGTCAAGTCAACAAGACAAAAAAAAGACTCAAAGTTGATTTTAAGAATTTTGCTTAATTAAGCTTGTCGGAATAACCTTGAGCACGAAACTTGATCTGTGTTGTATGAGAGTTGGTAAATGAATGCCATCACTGAAAGCTGAGCGAGTGAATAATGAAATTATTGTTTTGCTTTATGTTTAACTGTCAATGACAAGACAAGCTTATTTCTTTTTACACGAGGTGAGATTTCATGTAACTTTTCTTAGTGGGCGAGGCCTTTGTCAAAAGTGACACGAAAATTCTCACGCTAACTGAAAATGTTTATTTAAGAACCATAATAGAGTCAAGTAATTCGAACCAGGGCTGCAAACCGGTTACCGGACGGAAACGAAAACTTCTTCCAAAAACATTAAACCTACAATTTTTAACATTAACCATTTTGAACCGCAAATCGGAGCTCCAAAAAATTTATTCGTCTTGCAGCCCTGATTCAAATCTTTTTTAAGAAATGGCAGGGTTCATAACTTAATGAAAGTATAAAAAACAACAAAACCTTGTGGTCATTAATTCTGAATATTGATCTGGGAGCGAACTTTGAGTAGGATAGGTTGCAATAGCTGAAAGCGACACGTTACTCCCTCAATTAGGTCACAGAGGGGTGTGGTGGGGACAGAATAAATTACAGAGCCTGAGTCTACAGGTCGGAAATAGAAAAGTTTGTCCTACTAAAAGCGGGACAGTGGCGGAACAGGAACAGATAGGGTATTGTCCTATACTTACAACTTCTACTGAAATCATATTGGGTGACGCCTGAGCAATGCATGCCAGGGTTTCTACTAAAAGTAATTTATGTTCACTTCTTTTGTTTTAAGCGAATTTAAGCTCTTCTTTTGTGAGACGACGTGTCTAAGCTACCAAGCAATTTGATACATCATTAAATACTCGAATGGAAGGGATTCATTATATGTATTTAGCCTTTATTAAGGCCTTTTACATGGCATCAAAATGTACCTGATCCTTGGAATTAAAAGGAAAA